>JAQGAO010007133.1:0-11582 GCA_034697705.1 Ommatoiulus sabulosus
CCCCCCAAAACGCTTAGGAATAGTTCATTTCACAGAAAGACAGAATCGATTTTTATAGATAGAGATAATAGAATACATAAGAGTACACTTGCCACTACCTAAATTCGAAGAGAAATCCCCATCCCATGCATTAACTCTTTGGCCGCCATATTGGATCCAAGATGGCGATTCAATAAAGATGGTAGTACACGTTAGTCACGGTGAACAAGAGTGAAAATGCACATTAATTAAAAAGTCAACTATCATATATTTTTGACGATTCCATGGCTCTTTCTTAACGTTATCCGTGGTTTAAAAAAGGATTGTTCCATTCAGTCGAGGCCTTCATGGTTTAACTTATGTGCCATCACTGATTTATATCACAGAAATATTTTATTCCCGGATTCTCGTCGCCATTTTTTAAATACATTTTCTTTGCCAAAGTGGCGAGACTGAGCGCATGCGCAAAGCCTGGATTATTAATATTTAAAAGCGTGTCTCATTTGCATCTGCGCGCTTCTGTCGTCCGACGAGGAGGACATTTTCGTGCCTTTTCACTGAAATTCCATTAACGGGGAAAAGTATCTATGGAGAGTGCATATTTAACTGAAATTTGCATGGAGAGTGTCCACCCCTCGCTCGCACACTTTCTCCCTCCAACTAATTATTTAATTCGTCTATTTGCATACGCAGTTTTGAGGAAGATAGCGTGTTTAGTGCAAACGACATGCAAATCACTTGTTTATAATCGTGTGCCACGGTGTTTGGCCCGTAAAGGTGTACTCCGTTGATGCACTGGTCTGCTTTACCTTGGCATGGCCGGTGGGAAGTGCTACAACCAACATCTTTCGTGTTTCTCACGACGAAAATTGGACCGATTTTTTTTTTTAGAAATCATTTCGTGGACCTGAGTTGATGAGACATTGAAATTGGATTTCTGGGAAAATGCATATGCATGCACATTTCATCTTTGTGCCACGGTCATATTTTGTACTTTATAAAAAAAAAAGACTGACACATTCACCGAGGAGGAGAGTTGAAGTGTTAGAACAGAGTTTGAAATCGCACTCAAGTACGTGCAATGGCTTCCTCATCAGGAGAGAAGTGGGGTGGTCTGAAAAAGGATGAAGGGTTGCTCTTTAACCTCTTTGTTCAGTGGTATAATTATGCGTCTAAATGAGTCATTAAGGAGATATTAGCACGCTAACGTCTCATTACAAGAGCTTTTATTCGGACATTATGGGGTGCACGAAAGTACGACGCAGTTTAGTTTAGCATTTTTGGCATTTTCTCCACAGATAAAATTTTATCCAAAATCAGTTAGCTTATCTTGACATAATAACTGGTAACTTGCTCCAAGCTTCGTTTACTTGAATTTGTGCGGTTAAAACTACTTGCATAAACGAGGATAGCATTGGAAATTGCTGCCTAATACCTATGCAATCTTCGGTTAAATTAACACGGACTGGTTTTTTGGTTAATTAGAATTAAAATTGGAAATACCATTACCATGCCGCCCGCCATCTTGTTTCCTTCTTTAATTTTTTCCTACATCATTTGTTTGTAACTAATAGCTGTCCTAGTTTTTGACCAAGGCCAAGGGCCCAGTTCTCAACCTGTTTTTCTCAGGCTAGCTCCTTTCATCCTACTCTGAACAAGTTTTTTGTGTCTTTTTAAATTTCTACCGAACTACATTTACATGAATAAAAAAAATCTCGTTCGTTACGTCATGAAAATCAATGCGCGATTTCAATTTAATTGTTAAATGCGATTGCGTGGAAACACCCTGATCAAAGTGGTCCACTGTTTTCTTACCGTATAAGACGAGTTTTCCACCAAAATAGTTTTGAATTAAATTTGGAAATTACATATAATAATAATAAAGGGAAGTGGAGGTATATAAGCCAGTTATAGTCATAACGAGCAACCTGTTTTGAAGCATAATCACAACTATTAAATGTTGCTGAACAAGAAATTGAAATTTATTGATTTTTTTGCTCCATTAAAGACCTTTCATAATATTTAAACGATTTCATATTTAATATTGGCCTGGGATGATATTAATTGCACGGGAATACGGCTTTTAAAGTAATTGCATTAAACGAATTTTTTTTTTTTTTTTTTTTTTTTCAAAATCGATTTCATGCTTACACATATTCATCGTCGTGCAAACATTTAGTATGAACAGTGACAGTGGCGCCATCGGTGGTGTCACGCTCTCAGTTTAGTAAAATACTTATTAATAGCCAGAAATGACGCGAGGGGATGGAAATTACTGCATACTTACAACTCAAAAACTTCAACCTGACGCATTTGCACGCTTATCCTAAATCTACATGTAACTTGCTTCACGTAAAGGAGGTTGTGCCTTCGAACATGATTTCTTCAATCAGTGCGACTGACGTGTATAGCAACATATTTCCTTAAATCCATTCTGAACAGTCCGTTGTGAGCTGTACTGGGGTTGAACAATAGATAACTTTACATGACGTCACGCAGCTCGTGGGCGTGATTAATGTAGCTCGATTTACACTGTGGGCGTGTTTTGGGGTACATGAATCTGAGAATCGTGGCTCTTATCATTCTAAAAACTGAGAAAATGCCCCATTAGATACTATCACTTACCCAAATCCATTAAATAAAGGAATAATGCAAAATGATATATGAAACGAATGCGTCTGCACGGGCCATTTATATATAGCGAAGGCAATCATATTTTTGCCACAGTAAAGTTATGAAGTACCCCAACATGTCTAATAGACGGAGCCAGCACGCGTCGTCTGCTTGTGAAAGTTATCTATAGATGAGGGCAAGTTGTTTTTTAACAGGAGTTTGTTTTTGCAAACTTTTACAAATGTATTTTTCGAGGTTTTCTACCTCATTTGGCACGTTAGCATCGTTTATTTTGGTGTATGCATTTCGGCAATTTGATTTTTGGTTTGAAAACCTGTGGCGCCATCGAGCGCAAAGAAACGGAAACCGTGTCTGGCTGAAGTGCTCCTAAAAATTCGCAGCATCAAACGGTCCCGACATGTTTTTTCATAATCAATATTTTGGATGTAATCGAAAGGTTTTCTAGCAAACTTTGGGCTGTACACTCACAATGGAAGCTAAACTCGTATCGAACGTCGGTTCGTCTATTGTGAAACGTACACGAAGAGAGTGCAGGTAAATATATGACGTTAAAGGCACGTTGGGGGAAATAGTTCAGTGGGAAGGGGCTGGACGCAGAGAACCGATGCTTTTTGTAAATAAAAATGCAGACTGATACACAAATGGAAAAGCAACACAACCAAACCGAATTGTAGCAGATGGCATTTGAAATAAAAACTAAAAAAAAAAAAAAAAAAACTGGGGTTGCAACCCCAGAAATGTTATTGACACACATTGCATTTGTTATTATTAATATTATTATCCTTAAAAATAACCTAACTAACCATCTTGCATTACTTGGGTCAACTGCAGAATTTTTAAGGAACAGAAATAACCATGCTGATATTCAAGTAAACAAAAAGGAAATTGAATTAACATTGATGAACGCTATAGTTGATGCATGTTGCAATGAAGTCATGTATACCATGATATTCGAATGTTGTAAGCGCCACCTGAGTGTCAAAAATGAACACGGTGAGATTGTCGCTTATAGTAATGTTAAGCAGTTTTAAGTTTTAAACTTTAAGCTAAAATTAAACTGGATATATTCGTAGGAGAAATCCTCCTTTCAGCATTTTGAACAAATTGCGTCGCATTTTTAGTGAAAAATTTGAACGTACATGTTGTATCTATACGAGGCTATTATCAACCTGAAACTACACAAAAGCTATATCGAGCTTGCTATTTCCGCCACGCTATTTGCTCAGCTTTCATCGTGCAAAAAACCGCCCAATAAACAATTTTTATTTTTATTAATACTTCGCGGCAATTTTAATTGCCGCCGAGTTGGACATTCACACTCGTGCAGGCCTTGCATGCCTTGGAGGGAGTGAACCTCCGTTTTAATTAAAACAATACGTCCATTATAGTGTATTTCCCGTTTTCGTTCTATGGTTTATTGAAAATTTGAAAGTTGCATTTGTAAATTGTGAATTATTAAATGGAGGTGGGGACGCGTGCTCCCAGGAGATAGTTTTTCAAGAAACGACTAGCCGACAATGAAAGCCGCATGTGATGTACTGTATATGTACTAACAAAACTTAAGAATGCTAGTTGATACATAAACTATGATTATTGGCTATTGCTTTTATGAGGAGGAGAAGGATCAATAATTTAATTGATTAAAAATGTTTAATGAAAGAATGTAGATCTTAGCACGATTTCACTGCCCAAGTGCAGACTTAATCCTTGGACATTTAACAGATTTATACGGTGCATTCTTCAAATTTTGTTATTTTGGAACTCGGGGACAATAATAATAAAAAAAATTATTCGCTCGCCCAATGCCTAAAAGTGAGTGTGAGTGATGCCTGCTTATTTCCTGGCGCTGCTGCATTTCCGGGCATTCGTGCAGCGCCATCTATCAAGCATTTGTTAAACATTCATCATAAAACAGTTGAACTGTCTTCTCAACTGATTTACTGCTAGTCTGGGAATCTTAACACGTTTTACTGCACACGTACAGACTTAAGTCCTTGGACATTTAACAGATTTATACATTCTATATAAATTGTTTTGTTTGAACATTGTCCGACAAAGAGCAGTGCTCAAGAAGAGATCCGACTCGTTGCTATAATGTTTGGATAAGAGCTCATTGATGAGCCTTCCATGGCGAGTTTTGCTGAAATTTCTCTTCATGTTTCATCCGGCTTTCTCTCTGTTGCCCATTTATTGGCAGTTTTCACATCGTGTCATCATCTTCCTGACCTCCCATCGCGTTCTGCACCCCTCCATATTCTTCCATCCCACTGCCTTTTTTCAAACATACACGCGCAGTATATCATTAGATATGAATGAAACGAGGCCTATCTCCGCGTTTTTTAATATCTACACGTATACCACCAACCAGGTCCCATTTAGGCGACGTGAATTCTATATGCAAATTTACTTGTTAATTATCAGAAATCAATTTTTTTTTTCACCGCTACTCTAATTAATACGTTTTAGTCAGAGGCCGAGCGAGCCGAGAGTACAGAAGGGGAAAAGGGTTTAAAAATCGTTCAATGCCAGAGATGGAAAATTCTGCGCACTAAAAAATGCAACATCGGCGAAGAGGGTGTTTCCCCGTTTTGCACCAGGCTCTTGAAAAAAGCAAAAAGGGCTAGGGACATTTTGCTGCAGGGGCAATTGAAAAAATCATTCGCTCGCTCAAGGCAGAAATGTGATTTTGAGTGCTGCCTAACTCCTTTTCCTGGTGCATGTAATCGGGCACTCGTGCAGCGCCATCTAACAAGCGTTTGTTAAACATTCCTCATAAAAACAGTTTTCTGCGGAAGCATATCAACTTAGTTACTGTCAGAAACGCAGCATGGTTGTGCATTACTTGAAACATGGTTTTGTTGTAAGACTTATGATGCAAGATTTGAAATTGCCCATATTTATCGATTAATCCAGTCAGTTTGGATTGTTATTTATTAATTTTTGTGGAATATTTTCTTTTGAATTTTCAGTATTTTTTTGTGTACTTTTCCTATGAATTTTTAGTATTTGCTTAATGTTTTCTTTTGATTTTTAGTATTTTTTAAAACCTAGAATGGGTGTGCAATAAAAGTTATAATGCATGGACGTAAAACAATGAAGCTCATCACGTACGTGATACATTCGATTCCATTTGGAATAATCCAAATGTTGAATTTTTGCATGTCGGTAATTTGGACCAAACATCCATGTTTCCAAAGAGGTCAAGAGGTGATATTGTTCGTTATACGAGCGTCCTCGCTTAGCGCTCTGAGGAAACCTTTTATACCATAAACCCCCATCCTCGGAAAGTGTCTCATCACCCTTTCACCTCACTCGAATATCATAAACAGATATCGATACTACTTGTCACCATTGACTTGTTTGTGTGTACATGGCGATTATATTGTTTATTAATTAATATTGTGATGGCGATTCGTTTCTTTTTTCTTTCTTTTTTCGTGTTGATGGTTTGTTGCTATGGCCAACGTCCATGTCGTGTCCTTCCAACTAATTAATTTTTAAATTAGGGTGTTCGGGGAGGATGGAGACTTTAAAAGCTGCGTTAATGGTGGTCGAGGGGAGGAGAATACACCCATGGACGTGGAGTTTTTAATTTCGGACGTGTAAAATGACGGTTTTCGTAATTATTCAAATTTTCGTGCTTGAATATTCTGGTGAGGGAGTGGGTGGGGGGCTAATTAACGCCAATTATGAACGAGAAATTGATCATGTAGATACTCTCTAGCCGTACACTGGACAATGGCTGCTATCTCCTGGCCTTTTTATTGGATTAGGACGTCTGGGATCTGGCACAAGTGTTTGAAATTAAATTTTTGAATTAGGATGCAGGATATGAGAAAAAGCTACAGGGTGTCCTTAAGCATAGATATCAAGTCGAATGATATTCGGTAAAAGACGGGTTAAACGACTTAATGTTTTGGTCGCAATCCATCCAAGACCCTCGCAAATATCAAATTTATAAAATTATCAAACTTTAATCTCAAAGTACGTCACAATACGAACAATACGAACTGAAATTATTCTCAGCAGTCAGGCAAAACATGACTTCAGCAATAAAGTTTTATCGAAGTTTGGATGAAAATCCTATCCACGTATATGAATGGGAAGGTTCTGCAGCTTTTATCGGGGAATTCCTCGTTATGTTTGACGTACCTTTTTTAAATGTTAACTAAATTTCGTTGTTATAGTACATGTAACATAGTGCTATTGGTTAGGAACTCGAAAATCTATTCGTTTTATAGCCGAACATTTGTAATATCCTAATTCGGAATTCATCTTAAAGAAAGGAAGTACATTTACTGTACCATAACGTGCGCAAGAAATTCGTCGAAAGCGGGTGATTCTTCTTGGTGATTTTCCACTTAATTAGTTTGCCAAAAACTTCACTTTTTCAATTGCTTCTTGAATTTCAAGTTTGAAAGTTATGACTAAGCATACAATAGTTAGTTTAAGCAGTAGCTTCTTTTTACACCCGTTTCAATGTTCCCAAACTAAGCATCTCATGTTTTAGCATATGCTGTTACGAAACTGATAGCCATTAAACAGTCGGTCCATAATGCAATGATTATACAGTATGCCACCCCTTTTATTAAAGTGTTACGCGGACTATATTATAGCCTGACTGTTACTAAGGTTTTGTATTTCGATGCTGGTGTAATGACATTAGTGTGTGTACTCGCGCCACCTGTTAATACCCCATTCGTTTCAAGTAAGCAGATCCAATTGCGATTACCTTGGCGAAATATGACACGTCACTCACTATATGCACACTTTGCCAAATAGGCGAACAATTTATTTGCGATATTTTTTAACCCGTTTTCGGGGCCTGCACTGTAGCCTCAATAGAAAAGATAAAGCTGAATGTCATTGTCAATATCGAAATGAAAGGAGACTTTATAGGATGATTCATTTTTGTGAAAAAAATGTCATGACGTTGGCCACTTTAATTCATACCATACATGTACATGTATATACTGTATATATTTTTGTCAAAAAAATGCGTTGCCATTGTGTATGGTTCGTGTTTTTTTTCCTTCTTTCGTTTGAAGTTTAAACCATCATCGCACCTTGCTGCTTTTACGGTCATTCAGATGCTATAAATATCCCGGTTTTTATGTATAAAAACTCGTGATTTTTTTTTTTTTTTTTTTGCTATCAAGGTTACTTTAGACCGCGTTGGAAACATGTTTTCTTAGTAACTGACCTTGCGTAAAAATTCAATTAAGTTCATTAGTCGGGTGTTCCGGTTAAACGACGTTTTCTCTGTCATTCTGTTTTGATACGAGCTATAAAGCGGTACCACTCTGCATGACGGACGTTCCGATTAATCCTGTAACCCTTTCTGGCCTTTTTATATTAATCCCAATTACGTGTAGATATTTTTATTCCAAGGCTATGAAGGAGGTATAATTAACTTTCAAGCTGACGGCATCATCCATTTTTGTTGCAACGATCCGGCCGTTATCAATTTCCCGAATTAATCCGAAAAATACAGTATATATACTTTTGAAGTGCAGTTGTAACTTGCTAGGTTTGGCATCTTTAATCATTGGCTAATTCGTATGGCAAACTAGATTAGAAGTCATCTTTTTGTAAACAATCTTGAGCCGAATTGGTGAAACAACATAATGGAATAATGTGATGTTAATACGAAAAACAAAACCAAAAAAAAAAGGCAAGTTAAGAAAAAAACTAAAATTCACACGTTTTTTAGAAGTTTTAACTTGTTCAGAAGCAGATACTGTAAATTAGATGTAATTACGAATTCTATTAAAATATTCACAACACCCAGTGCATGACTTGGGAGTCACTCACGCTGAAACACGCAGCATTTTTTTTTTATACTAAAAGTGTGTGTTTTTGTTTTTATTGGTACTCTATAAATAGTACTTGTACTTTTGCCCGGTTACTTCCAATGTTGCTACATGCGCGGTATATGTGACATTTTATGGCTTTTTTCACCCCATCTGGTTTCGCAATTGTCTGCCACGTTTTTTTTGCTTGTATTGGCATATTTAGAAAAATGGGTTATTTTGCATTTTATGTTGGCGGGCTGATAGGGTTGATAAAATTCTATAAGTGAAAGTGGATCTGACTTCTAAAAAGTCATAAATCATGCCGTGGAAAATGCAAACTAAGACTGATATGATGGATATTAAGCACACTCTTGACTTGCGCGAATATATTCATGAAATTTATGACAGTTTTACTGTGGAGGGCATGGCTCGAGTGGACAAAATAAGAAAATGAGAGATTTTTTTGTTCATACATAAGTAAACATTAAAAAAAATGCGAAAGTCAAGTTCAAATGTTGTTATGCGTTCTCCATTCTTATAACAGTTGATGCAAATGAAATTTCTGCTGTAACTACATACATGTATACTGTAGCTAGTTTAGGAAACGAAAACATACATTTTAGCTACAATTTAACTTCATTTCAATTGCTGCTATCAGCTAATAGGAATCCGTCATCCTCCTTTAACAACTTTTTTTTGAACTGACATTCAACTTTTAAGATGATAAGCACTACCTATACTGTAAAACTTGCTTAAATTTTATTTGCCACCAGGTGTCGCTACGTTCGCTTTCGACGTTAATAGAGCAACGAGTACGTCGCCGTCTTGCTTCAAAAAACGAAATATTTTCACCCAATTTTTTCCAATTAAGTTTCTGACTATACGGTGGCGAGATTAAGGTGCTCACTGTTGGCATTTTGACAAAGTGAAAAATGGCACTTAATTTCAAACTATCGGTACTGATTTCTAAAAGCTCTTCATTAACCCGTTGAAAACTGGCACGAAGTATTGTTACTTTCTTCGTCCGGGATATTTTTAATGGTTTGATAATAGCTCAAATGGTTATTTTGCTATAAATTCCAATCGGTATTGCCGGTTAATATGGCAGCCGTGCAAACTGTGGTACTTTCTTTACCACGCAGCGAATCGTTAACATAGAAAATGCGGAAATAATGTCAAATTTAATTGATGGAAAAATTGAGCTGAATTGGCCTTGGCAATTAATAAGCATAATTATGTCAGCTAGAACACATGCAATCCCGTCTCGTTAAGGGTTTGATTGGTTTACAGATTTTTTTAGTTGGTACGTCCCTCAGATCGAGTTGCCAACCCTTGCATCTTATTTATACAGTACATGTATAAAAAACCGACGATTAAGTTGAATGACGCCTGTTACATTCAATGGTAAAAAATCTTACGGCTCTTCAGTGGTCTTTCAAACACTGTTGATAGATGGCGTTTCTTGCAGCTCTTTTACCATTATCTTTTTCTCCCAGACTTGATCTTAAGTCGCAATTCGTTGGTCACTATACTGTACATGTACATTGGATCAGTTAATCTTAATTAATGAGAGATACAGAATCATTTTGAAACTTCTTTTAAAGTTTGAATTAACTCTTTTACTCCAAATAACCTAACTACATGTATTTAGCTCGGTATGTACAAACTGTTCAGATTACGGTCGCTTATAAAAAATAAAACTTTGTAAACGTCCTAAAACTTAAACTGGAACATGTTCCATTGTTCCTGAAACTCTGCGACACGTACAGCATGCCCTGATTGAAATGCCTAGCCTTTTCTCACAATTTCAGAAAATATAAGTATCCTAACTAATCACGTGATCTCTTTAAAATTGCCGGCCATCTTTGAATCAACACAATAAATTCAACCGCATGGGCGTGCCATGTGACGCAGATCTGCATAAGGACCAAGTTTTAAAATGCTTTCTGTGCCCCCCGTTTTATACACGTAGTATTGAAGTAAAAAAAAGCGTTAATCGTAGGTTTTTTCCAAGGCTAAGCCAAATTAAGCACGCAAATACTCACGCACCTTAAAATGCTAAAGGTAAAATTTCTTTCGCCAATGACCTTTTCTCCTTCCCGAGACAACTTTTTTTTTAATATGTACGGCTTTATTTCCTGCATAAAAACGGGATTTTTAAATGCACAATTCAATGCCATTTGAAAAAAAAATGCAGCCTTGGCCCTAGTTGTTTATGTATGCACCGTTGTTAGCTCGGAGTTCGGATGGTATTCAGGCGGACAAGCCTAATCACTTTTTTATACCTGCTGCACTAAAAGAGGAATACAAGGTGCTTCGATTACTTTAAATCCTGTAATTAAACCAACTTTTCAAAAAGCGTTGAAAGTACGTTTATTTTTAACCAGTTCAGTTCCTGAAATACATGTAAGGTCGCATTAATTACAAATAGCCTACGTCATAGGCTGAAAAACAGTGGCTCAGTTTTATAGATGGCTTTCACAAGCAGACGACGCGTATACTGGTTCCGTCTAGATGAGACATTGTGGGTACTTATTATTTGCATTGTGGCAAAAATGGTTGCCTTTGCTATGTACAGTGTACATGTACTGTAAGTTGCAGGCACATTCGTTCCAGATTTCATTTTGCATTATGGAAAAAAACCCACAACACGCCCACAATGTATTCAGAGTACAATAGCCACGCCTACGAGCTGCGTGACGTCATGTGCAAGTTATCTAAACATGAATTATCTCATGATTCATACAATACATGTACTGTATAGTTGGTTTTATTGATAATTGTGAGCAAAATCTTGTAAGTCAAATAAGTATAATGTACGTGATGTACTGTATATCTTTGAATCAATTGTACTTTAGGACTATAAAGTCGGATACATACTAGCCACCAAATCAAAACTAAAAACCACAGATCCCAAACTTTCAAAGTGAACTAGTTTCTATTAAAAAATAATACAGACTAGTTTTGCAAAACCCTTAGCGTACCCATTGCAACAAACCATATTGACAAAACTCAGCAGACGACAGACGATATCACTAACTAATTTCATCGATATCGTGCAGACGAATCGTTGAAGCGTCGACGGGTACGCCAAACTTAGTTTGAAAACTTGATTTTCTAGTTTTTATTTTTGGCAAAAACAGTTTGCTACGTCATTTTTCTCGTATCCACATA
>JAQGAO010007134.1:0-11582 GCA_034697705.1 Ommatoiulus sabulosus
TTGTGTCACTTTAGAAGCTCTGGTGCGATAAATGAAAATAATTTAAAATAGTACAGTATATAGTCATTACATTTTGAATACATGTTTGATGAGCAAAATGTAAAATTTAACATTAAATTAACATTTTCATATAACGAACCTTTGCATCTTCCAAAGCGACACAACTCAAAATATGTCAATTTGCGTTTAAGACGATATTAATTAAAGTGAAATTATTTATCTCTATATTTAGTAAATACGGCAGATAATTTTGTTAGCTTTCAATAGTTTTCGGCTAAATTACATTAGTGTCACATGATTTTACCGTTGTGTTTTTTTTATTTATTTTTTTTAAATTTAACAATGTTTGCGGAAACTTAATGAAGACCTCTCGTATGTTGAACGTGATGAATTACGAAACGAGATAATGTAACTAGGAATAACGTTGCACTAAAATTTCATTTAAAAAACCAGACAACGTATGGCTACATAATATATCGACAAGTGAACGTGTTCTATGTGTTCAATTGTAAAACAAGATGGCCGTCTCCATAAAAAAAACGCAATTCGCCTTCAAGTGAAAATGTCCAAAATCGTTCTTTTGTGGTGAAAACATCGTCGTGTGAGTTTTGCGACATTTGGGGGAACGCCAACGATGCAACGATAGCTCAAGCTTCCATATCCCAACCGTTGGGCAAACCCTAACTGAGCAAACAAGCGTGAATATTGAGCAACCCAAACTGTTCCCTATGGATAATCGATTCAGACTACAATCTTATTTCGGCTGTAGTAACATATCGCATTGAAACCAAACTGGTGCCAATTATTGTGAGATCTTTTCCATAAAATATACCAGATTAAAAGATTTTTATGTTTATTTTTCAATTTGGAGTTGGACTATCTAAGAATTTTACATTTTCAGTTTCGCTTAGATATTTATATGCTAGACGCGTCATGCATATACAGTAGAAGTCTTTCTTCTTGTTCACGCTCACACCAGACAGACCATAAATAAGTAAGCGAGACAGTCATGGACAAAAAAAAGTGCAAATCACAAAGTTGTGACTGACCCAACGGACCGTGGTGCAGAAAATGCAAGATTCAAGAGAAAGAAGCCAAGGAAAGGCATTTGGATCATTCGTACACAGAATTTGAGTCAATGACCAGAAAAGGAGTTCGAAGTGCAATTTAAGTTTATAAAAAAAATGGTTAAAAGATATAACAAGTCATTAGAGTGAATAAAAATTAATTGATAGCGTCGAATTATATCGATATTATGGTTTAGCTATGCTAAATTTATCAAATAATCTATCCTATTTAGTAGACCATTTCGTGTATTCAATACGGATGAAAATATGAAAAGAAATCAAAATTGGTATTGGAAAAAAATACAATATGGAAATAGGAACAGATTAAAATTGAAACAAGGAAAAGAATTTAAATTGAAAATACAATTCAAAATCTAAAATAAAAAAGTCGAAATAGAAATGGAAAAAATGCTAAATGAAAACGCCAAAATGGAAATAGAAGTAGTAAATAAAAATAGAATAATTAAGTCAAAAAATAGGTTATTAGATATTAGATTAATTAAAAATCCATTTATAATTTCGATTTATATCGATACATGTATATTATATATATATTTTTTTAAAAAAAACATCCGAATTTACAAAATTTAACAATGCTAAATTCATGAAATATACACAGCCAGTAGGCTATTTCGTAAAGGTCCACAAGAATGCAAATAAAAATAAACTAAAATGAATGTTGGAAAAGAAATCCCAAAAAAATTGAAACAGACTAAGAAATTAACTGAAACAATGAAACGAATTAAAAATTTAAATGAGAAAAAAATCCAAAATGAAAATAAAAAAAAATCACAAATGAAAATATGAACGGAATCAAAAATGAACCAAAAAAGATAGCAAAATGAACATAAGAAATAATACAAAATAAAGTAGAAAAGAAAATGGAGTCCGAAAATAAGAATAAAAGGAGTAACATTAAAATTTGTAAGAAATTAAGCTGCAACCCTCATCTTCAGAAGTGCCAGAACCCAGAAAATTTCCAACTTTCGGTTTTAGATGCAAGGACAAAAAAAGGAATTTCGACCAAAGTATGAGGTTAATGATATCCGGGCCAAGAACATAAATAAGTTTTTCGATTATCTTTCAAATACTTACACATAAGTATACAATTGCCAACTTACTGTAGGTAATTGAATAAGTATTGGTAAGTACTTGGAAGTACGTGTATTTCAATTATAAAAATATGAGCAATCTGGAGTTCCTGTCTAAATAACTTCTAAAAGAATTAAAATTGATGTTTGCTCACCCTGTATTCAGATCTTCAGTATGTCTAATATCAAGAAAACTTAATTGCAACAAAAGTCAGATTTTTCGTATGATAAGGCTACTTTGTGGAAATGTGCTTATACGTAATTTCGTTGCTATTATGGTATTCTGAAACAAGGGTGTACTGTATTTCGCAAATTATGCGCACTGGAGTGAAACAATTGGCGCTTCCCTACTTAATTTGCATATAATTAACTCGTGAAAAGCAACTTGTTTGCGAATGGATTTGCAGTGTTGCGTCAACTTTATCGCGCTAATTCAGTTAATTTTCAGTTATGATGGTTAAATATTAAAAGGTTTTAAGAGCTTGGTATATTTAATTACTTAATAAAAAGTGTCCTTGTGAAAGTAGTCTGCATTTCTTAAAAGTTTGCAGCAATCTCAGATTGGTTTAATCGACAATTAAAATTTGTATTGTTCACATAAACGCCTTATTTCATTCTGTACTTGTTTCAAACATTTGCATAGCGAATTTAGCACTAAAATGCCCTATAAATTATGTTCATGTACCCTTATTTAAGGTTCCCCTAGAAATGACAATGTTAAAATTGACATTGTCATTGTTATCCACGAATTTGCAAAATCGACACAGGACAATAATTAAAATTTTACAAATTTGTAATCGGAAAATGTAGAAAGTTTTGCAAATTTGTACGCTGAAAATGTTGAAAATGTTGAAAATTTGTCCTCGAAATCTTTTGAAAATTACGCAAATTTCTCCACGGAAACTGTTTAAAATTTTGAACAGTTGAAACTTCAATTCAACTCAGTACCCTACAGTCAGCAACTGTACAGCAAGAGCCGAAACTTTTGCAAACTTGTGCTGGAAAAGGTTGGAAATCTTGAACAAGCGTTCTTATCAAGCGTTTGAAAAATTTTCAAATTTGTACTGAGAAAATCTTAAAACGTTTGCAAATGAGTCCTGAGCTAATCAAGTGAAAACATTAATATGTTGAATTTTCATGACTTCTTCAAATAAATAATTCTTCCCTGACGTTTCCAGTCATTTTCAAGTTTAATGAGTTTTCCAGCTTTTCCAGGTCTGAGGAAACCTTGATATTGTATGATAATATAATTATTTTTAAATAAAAATACTGCATTATATGTTCATATCAACATATCGCACACAGCTTCAGAAGTTACCCAACATTTGTTTGAACCATTTTCCCAATGAAAATTCTCAAAAAAGTAGTAGTTCATTCGAGAATTAGTTCTTTAGATTTTTCAAGATTGATTGTTAGTTGATTCATATCAAGGTATACACATGTATGAAATGTTCATTATATTTGTATGCTAAATTATACATTATACATGCATGTACATGTATATCCCCACGTTATACTGTCGAATCTCAAATATGTAATTATTATATATTTAATATTTTTTGCAAACGTGTTTATGAAATATAATTTTAGAGGAAAACTATCAACAATTGTAAAATGTTGAAATTTGGAAAACGACTTGAGCAAGCTTAAGAAGCTTTCATCCAAATAACTTAACCAAACTATCAATAGCGAAAATAAATTCAGTAGAAATTTTGTTTAATAAACAAATCAATTTGGTCTTATATTTGAAAAAACAACAACAATAAAACATCATATTTAATGCATTCAATAGGAATATAACAATAAGGAAGTTTGACTATCTAGGTAAATAAACTACTTTCATTTTAGATGAAAGTCTAAAATGATTTTTGAGACACTCCAATTATTTAAGTACAATTTGAAGATAATGATCCAAACAAGATAACACTAATGAAATTTATGGCATAATTCTTCAACATACAATATTATGTTGAAATGAAAAAAAAGTCACAAATTGCATAATAAAGCTTAACTTAATATTCATTGTGAGCCCAATGGTTGTTTTTCGAAAATATTTGATTAGTAATGCCGGAGGATCATTCTAATTTAAATAAATAAACAATCAGAAATATATCAAATTAATTTAATGGTGACTCATTAGTTAATAATGAATCCAAGCAGCAATAATAATAATAGGATTTTTTCCAAACTGCATTGTGCAGAAGAAGAAAAATAGTACTAATTCATTGCTCGTTATTAACAAATAGAAAACTACCTTTTGGGTTATTAAAGTCGTAAATTGGCTGAAATTCCTCAATCAATATTTATATAGCATATTCTATTTTTATAATGATAACATAATAATTCATGTTATTGTAGAATATTGTTGTTTAACTAGCTGCATCCCATTCATATTATATTTGCAATTCAGATGTATTTGAAAAAAATATTAGCAGTCATTACTGTTTGCGACCAGTTTTGCAATTACGTTCAAAGTTTTATATCATAAACAAAAATTGGTAAAACATGCATATTAAATGCATTAAGTAAGTTTTAAAATAAATATTGTACACTTAGAGATACTGTAGCACTAAATATTTTGCGTTATCTTGCAACAAGAAAACATGCAAATTTACACAAGTATATTCAACAAATCTAATAATGTGCATTGTGTATATGGTCTAAAATATAGAAAAATCTATATAATGTATCAAGTTCCGATTAATACAAAGTACAAACCGCATTTTAAATGGTACTGTACTGAGTGCGAACAACAGAAATTAAATACCATTTCACATTTTCAATTTCACACATAAGTGTACCCCATTTTATAGCTGCTATACATGTATTTTACGATTTAAACGACAAATTTATACATTTTCATTGTTTTGTATATTGTTTTTAATTTCAATTTGTGTACATTTTTTGTATATTTCCTTACCATTTTTGTACATTTTTTTGTATATTTCCTTTCCATTTTTGAACATTTCTCGTGTATTAACTTTCTATTTTTGAACATTAGGCCTACTTGTATTTTACTTTTCCGTTTTTGTACATTTTCTGCATAATACTTTTCCGTTTTTAGTCATATATTGTATAATACTTTCCATTTTTGTACATTTCTTGTACATTCCTTTTCAATTGTGTACAGTTCTTGTATATTCCTTTCCATATTTAAACATTTCTTGTGTAGTCATTTTACCATTCTTGTATATTTCTTGCAATTATTACTTTTCCATTTTTGTACATTTCTTGTACACAACGTTTTCATTTTTGTACATTTCTTGTAAATAAATTTTCCGTTTTTGTACATTTCATTAGGTAATCACTCGTATTTTTCGCAAAACTATGAAATCGTGACCTAAATTAAACCCTAGCCCAGTAAATATTTGCAACATCCAATTTAGTCCCTTTAGAAGTCATGAACTTTGAGGCAATTTCCATTATGTTTTCATTCAAAGATGGGAAGGAAGATGATCTTTCAACTTTTTTTTTTATTTATCCAAAAAAGGCAATTTTTCGAGAAGCGGTCTATTCATTGGATTTAGCATATTGAGAATGAGGGCTTTTAATGAAAAAAAAGTTGAAATAAAATGGAAATGCAAGTTGTGAAGATCAATCATTCCGCAATAGATCCCTCACCGTGACTGAGCAAAACCGAAAATTTGAAAAGAAAATTTCGCCCAAAACAGCGCTTGTTTTTGCGACAAACGATATCCCAGAATGCAGCACTGAATTAACCGATTCGTGGATGATGGTGGTTTAATTGTTTTCGAGCAACGCATCGCTTGATGACAGATATTTTATCAAGGAAACTCGTAATGAGATAGCGAGGCTAATTAAGCGAATCGAGACGACGCCATCTTGGATTGGGTAGAAAGGAAGCTAGGTGATAAAAACCAATGGGAAACATACAGATGGCACATCTCAAAACTATGTAAATAATACAGCGAGATATTCAGATGTTTTTAAAAGGTGCATATTTCAAATATAGGCTACGTGTAATATCGCTTTCGAAATGCCAATTTTGTATGTTTTAAATGGCATCAGAACTACAGACAAATGATACCAGGTTTGTCGAAACCTTTAACAGTTGAAAATCTAAAAAAATGTTTTGTACGATAATAAAATCAATGAAAAAGAGTTCATATAAACTTACCAATCAAAATAGGAAATAACACACTCAACATGGACTTACCTAAAAAGAAAAAAAAAATACAACGATATTAGATTTTCGTAATACAACAAAGATAAAATAAAATACAAATACTCAGAAAACTAACTTCCATGAAGGTAATTGCAGAAACAATTTATGTATGGATCATGCATGGCATATTGGATCATGCGTGGCATATTGGATCATGTACGACATATTAAATCATGTACGGCATATAAAGTCATGTATGGCATATTAAATCAAGTACGGTATATTAAGTCATATACGGCATATTAAATCATGTAGGCCTATGGCATATTGGATCATGTTTGGCATATTGGATCCAGCTTGGATCACGTATGGCATATTGGATAACGTATGGCATATTGGATCGTACATCCATGGCATATTGGATTGTACATGGCACATTGTTATCATACATGGCTCATTTTCATCATACATGGCTCATTGTCATCCTACTTTGTACATGGCTCATTGTCATCATACAAGTCATATTGTGATCATACATGGCATATTGGACACATTGACTCACGTATGGTATTTGTGGATTATGTATGAGACATTGTATCACAAATGGTATATTGGATCATGTATGACATTTTGGATCATACATTGCCCATTGTGTGGCATGCCAATACATATGCATTCCTATGGAAAACCCCTTGGAGATGGTGTCATATTTTCGAGTGCTTTTCGGACATCCCCGTTGTTTCCTCATTGGGCTACGAATTGATAGACAATTGATTGATGACGGAGCGCCATAACGAAAAGGCAGAAGCGCGTTAAACGCGCGCACCTGAAGCAGGAGGAATTCCTGAGAGGAAACTTAGATTATCATTTGGCGGAAGTTTTATTTCATCAATAAGTTTACACCAGAGAATAAGAGAATCATTAAGCGCAGATATAATCAATATTTGTTATAAAAGCCCAGATAAACAGACGTTATCTCGGATGAAAGGGGAGAAAAGTCGAGCGGAGAGTCAACCGCATTCATTACAATTAACGAGCGTTTATTAAATAAAACTGATGTAGTTTTGCGCAAGGTTGGCAGCGTGTTGACGTCACATGGGCACCGGAAGTGGGGAAAGCCGATTTCCGAACATACGGAGATGTTGAGAAATGAAATTTGCTGGATAATCTCAACTCCAGGTAATCCTGATAAAGGTACTCAAAAGTCGCACTTGTGAAGTTATGAAGTTTTTTAAAAGTTTGAAATATTGAAGGTTACTTAAGAACTGCTAAGGTTCTTGCGACTGCCAAAGCGCGATTCGGAAAGCTTCTGTCTTAGTATCCTTATTAAAATATTTGGATTTTTTTCTGCAACATTAAGAGTTTACTTTTTCAAACGCATATGTGAAGTTTTTACAAATTTAAATAGTTTAAAAGATTTGTTGCATTTATAAAATTGACAATGATTTAAAAAAAAACGTTCATCTTTTTACGGGATAAGGGAGGGGGAGGAAAAGGGGATTGAAAGAATATAGTCGATTTCCATAACAAATTATCAATTTTCAAAAACAAATGTTAATTTTGTAATCAAATGTGTCAACTTTCAAATCAAATGTGTCAACTTTCAAATCAAATGTGTCCACTTTCAAATAAAATATGTCAACTTTCAAATAAATGTGTAACATTCAAATCGAATGTGTCAACTTTCAAATCAAATGTGTCAACTTTCAAATCAAATGTTTCAACTTTCAAATCAAATGTGTCAACTTTCCAATAAAATGTGTTAATATTAAAATAATTTTTTTTTTCATTTTCAAATATAACGTGTTCATTTTAAAATAAAATGTATCAACTTTCAATTAAAACTTGTCAAATTTCTAATAAAATTTTTCACTTTTAAAAAAGAATAGTCAATTTTCAAATATTTTTAATCAATTTTCAAAGAGAAAAAAACCTGTCAAAATACGAATTATTATTCTGCGAGAAATATTATTTTTGATAAATATCTAAAGGGATTTTAAGAAAACCTAAGATTTCAAACAAACTATCAATATTCAAAATAAAAAAAATGTATTGATCTCGACAAACGTAATGATAAAAATTGTTGTTGTGGTTGCTGTAAATCTTCGTTTTTCGTAGAAATAAAACTTCCCAAAGTTTTTATGAGAATCCTTAAGTTTTATTCAGTTAGAACACTTGCATTTTTCTCAGAGACAACTTGGTTTTATCCAATTCTGGAGTTAATACAATGCATGAAACTTGAATGTTAACACTGTAGGTGAAATACATCCTACCTGGATTCAAATCAAGAAGTGGAAGCAACAAGCTTCCACAACACAAACATGGTGGCGCTCTCAAACAGTGCCAGAAAAAGTGTCTGAAAAACCCAGATATTAAATACCGGGTGCCCCATTGAATTTAGAATATTTAGATCGACTTTTAAAAAAATCATAAAAAAATGTACCCAAAAATTGCCGGAAATCTCATAACTCTTATGTTTAAATATTACAATTTTCACTGTACATTTCATAAAGCCCTTCAAAAATTCAGAACATTGACTCAATGGTACTTATCATCAATTTCAACATTGCAGATACCCACTCGAGGGTACAGACGCCATGCATGGAAGACCCTTTGAGCGTGGATTTGAATACAGCTCATTGGTTGATGAAGTGACGTAGCACTTATAGCACTTATGTCGCATATACATGTATTTGCAAGCGTTGCCCCTATCAAATGCTCGCTAATAAATAAATGATATAGTGTGGAAAACTGGAGATAGGCTTAGGAAAAGCCCATAAAACATTAATTGCGTTATACACTCGCATGGCGTGGCGTCATAATTAAATTCGCTCGTAAATATTTTATGAGTTTCGTGATGTAATTCATCGTGTACATATGTCTTATATTTTCGTCTATATATTGCCGTTTCTGCTTCCTGACTAAAGGGGTTGTGGCCAGTTCTCCAGTGGATGATACGTTATGTAGTATTAAAAAAGAAACATTTAGGCTTTTAAATTAGCAGAAACTCGTTCTACGATGTAGAAAAATTGCTTAACATCTGGTGCAAAACAATTATTAGATACACAAAAAAGTTGCTTTTAAAAAAAATATGAAATAGAAATATAACAAAGCGTATACCATACTCAGATACTGGAATAAACAAATATACGAAGCTCGTTTGAATTACAGCTAGTACAAAAAAATTAGAAAAATTACATAAACAGGGTTCCCCAGAATTTTAATATCACCTAACGGTTTATAAATTTCCAGTATTTTCAACAACTTTCGTCGACCAATGACAATGTTAAAATTGACATGCCAATATTATCCACGATTTTTTAAAATCAACACACGACAATATTCAATATTTTTCAAAATTTACTCAAAATACGAATTGGAAAAAAATTCAAAATAAACATATTAAAATTTGTTTACAAAATTAGCATGAAAGTTGTTTTAAAAATTTTACAAATTTCTATTACGCTTTAAAGATTGAGAATTTTTCAAATTTCCCCTCTGAATCTATTAAAATGTTGGCAAATCTGTCCTCGAAAACTTTTGACCATTCTGCAAATTTGTAATCAGAAACTTTTGACAATTCTGCAAATTTGTAATCGGAAAATATTGAAAATGCATGTTTGGAAATCTAGAACATTTGCTGTGAAAATGTTTTAAGATATTACAAATTTATGCTCGGAAAACTTGGAAAATCTGCAAACTTTGTCCTTGGAAACTTAAAATTTGAGAATTTGTTCTGGGAAACCTTGAAAATTTCTATTACTACAGTAAATACAAGCTCGGAAAACGTGGGATTTTTTAAAAATTTGTCCTTGGAAACTGTTGAATGTTACAATTACTCGGAAACAGTGGAAAATTCTGCCAGTTTGTCTTTGGAAAATAACCATATGAAATGTTCAGTTTTAATGTAGGTCTACTTGTTCATAAAAATGGTTTAGGACAGAAAAATTCCAAGACAACTACTGCATTAATTGCTTTACTGGAAGTTAATTTGGATAAAAAGTCATATTTTGTTTGTTCTGTAATGTAAAACACAACCTTTTTGAAGAAAGTTGTTGAGATAAACAAACATGTTCAGCTGATATTTTCGATTTCATGAAATTGATAAATGGATGCATATGATGAATTTGGAGTATCGATCATTTTTTCAGCCAAAAAAATTATTAAAGAACAAATTGTTTTAAGAGAGTTATTAATAACAATAATGTGTTCCTTAATTGAATATTCTTCAAGCTATCAATCATAAGAGTATACAAACAGCAAACAAATTTGTCCAACATTGTAAACGAATACTTTTTTAACAGTTTTATTTAAACAATTTATACGTCAATAAGGCTGAGTAGTTAATTATTTTTGTTTCGAATATGATCGTTGAATTTTGCTAATAAAACGAGTTGAAACAAACAAGCATATGATTAAATGTGCATATTTCGAAATATGCCCAAGTTGAGTATACTTTAATTCAATAGACAATTAAATTTCATATGGTGTATAATGAGAGAATTATACCGGTATATTGTATAAGTGCATTACCATTATATACTTTTTAACAGTTTTATTTATACAATTTATACGTCAATAAGGCTGAATAGTTAATTATTTTTGTTTCGAATATGATCATTGTATTTTGCTAATAAAACGAGTTGAAACAAACAAGCATAACAAGCAAAAAATGTGAATATTTCGAAATATGCCTAAGTTGAGTATACTTCAATTCAATGGACAATTAAATTTCATACGGTTTATAATGAGAGAATTATACCGGTATATTGTATAAGTGCATTACCATTATATACTTATAATATAAATATTCGAACTCCAATAGCTGAATTTTGGAAAAGCATTTTGAAATACATGTATAATTAAAGTTGTATTAGGAAAAATATGCATTTGTAAATCATTTTTAATGTAATGAGTTATATTCTAAAATATACCATAACTAAAATACAGTATTTAATTAACATTTTATTTAAATGAATTATGAAAAAATCTTGGTAACATCATTATTATGATATATTACTTTAGTACAGGAAATTGTTTTTGGCATCTATCATACGTTTTAAGATTTTAGAAATTCTACTTCACTGAATTGTTTAACACTTGACCACCATTGGCGCAGTGACAAAACGTTCCAGTTGCCATGGCTACCAACTTATTGACACAACTCTAATAACAGCTGATTGCTAAAGGAATTTATGGTCAACAGAACGATCAAGACTAATCAACTCGGACATGATCCAGATTAAAAATCAACAACAATGCTGTCGTTTCATATTCCCAAAGCGAAATTCAAATGCC
>JAQGAO010007135.1:0-11582 GCA_034697705.1 Ommatoiulus sabulosus
ACGTTGAGTGTCTTGAACAAATGCCCGAGGCTTAAACTTTTTTTGAGCGAGGCATACAGTCTCTTCCAAAAATGCACCGAACAAAATGGACATCTTTTTTCAATAATAAATGACGTTTACTTGCATTTCTTTACCAAAATTCGTAAAAAGTTAGTGGACATGTACAGTAGGTTGAAGGTGCAAATTTAAATAAACTATTCAATGATAAACAAACAATCATACATGTACAGTACATATTGACTGACATGTAGCCTACCGTATATCTCAACCAAATTTTTTATTTTAATTTTAATTTCTTATATATTTTTTCATGTACATGTACATACTGTATACGCGAAAAATAAGCAAATGAATAGCGCGCGTAACAGTATTAATTTGTGGGACCGCAATGCCCACTAATTTAATCGCAATATTAATATTAATACACGCAGACAATTTTTGTAAATGGCAAACTTTTTTATCTACAGAAAATGACAGTGTTTTTGACATTTGTTGATGCGCATGTACCATTGTCTTAATTAGGGGTTTGAAATTCTAAGAAGTCGTTTAGGCCTCTTTGGTTTCAGGTGTCAATATTAATGAAGCTAGTCTGGGAATGTCGGGATAAGGCGACGTTGAAAGAGGTACATGTAGGTCATTGACCTTTAGAAATGATAGGGTAGGGGACTGAAATTAATCCTACTAAGGACGCCATATGATAAGCCCTAGGGATAGCACTTACTTCGCGACCTTTCCCTACTATTTTTAAAACTAGCAATATTTTGCACAATTTATCATTGAAAATGTGGTCGCACGTACCTTGGCTCGAGCATTTTTTCAAGAAATTACAGCTTAATTGTGAAATGGCAAAGGGTCGCTGTCTGGACTATCTTTAAAACTAGGTTAAAGTCAAACGTTCAAAATGCTTCATGAAAGCAAAAGACAAAAATTAGCGTTTGAAACCCCCCAACTCCAAAAAAACTTGACATGCGTATTTAAAAAAAAAATAATAACCAACTTAAATTGTACGTAATATTTGATAAGAAATTAAAATTTTATCGAGAAAATAATCGGAATAAAAGAGAAAAATCAAAAATGGCGTGTTTGTTTCTCAGTTTTTCTCAATGACATTTTGAAATTAAATGTACAGTAAAACCTGGAAAAGTGACCACCTGTTTTTGTTGACCACTTTTTAGTGTATTCACTATGGTTTTTTCTAGTGTCCTTTATAAAAATTCCCTGTACAGTGATCAGTGACCACCTGTCTATTGTGTACAGTAACCAGTGCGTGTTGTCTTTTTTGCTTTTTTTACATTGTCAATGTAGCCTACCTTAAAAAGTGACCAGTTAACAGATGAGTCACATTGCATCTTGCTTTAACCCTAGTGGTTCTCAAATAATTCAGCCAATCTTGTAACTTTCTTGTTATTCAGATCGAAAAAATTACTGAAAACATGATCATAATATTTTTTTAAAAAAGGAAGCTATTTAACTTTAATTTTAGTCAGGCAAAGTCAGGCAAAATTGTATGAAAAGTCAGGCAAAAATGAGAATAAAATGGACAAAAATCAGGCAAAGTCAAGCAAGTCGATTTTTCAAATGTGGTGGCAACCCTGTCATAAGAAGCAAAAAGCATTTAAAAGAAGGAAAACTTCATAATTTTTTTCTTTAAAAAAAATTTAATTCAGGCATTCTTTGTATAGTGACCACCTGTGTGCAGTGACCAGCATAGCATGTTTTGTTGACATCATTTGTTGATGGCTCATATTTATTCTTTATTTTGTGGCAAAACGTTCAGCTTTTCACCGGCAAATTATTCGCTGATCAATTTTAATCGTTATTTTGGGGGAAGTAAATCCAAAAAAAAACAACTTTAAAAATGAGTGTTTTATGTCTATGGCTTATTGGTCAGGTCATTTTTTTTGGCATTTAACTCGTTACAAGGTAGACCCGGAAAAGTCAGGGAAGAAGTCAGCGAAATTCAACGTATTCATTTTGTCACTATCCAAAATTAAAGCTTCTACGCGACAAACTTTTAAAAATTTTCTCAGTACAAATTTACAAAATTTTTAACTTGTTTTGAGGATATATTTGCAACATTTTCAACAGTTTCAGAGGACAAATTCGCAAAATTTTCAACTTTTTCCAAGCGGAAATTTTTTAATTTTTTTTAACCTTTTCCGATTAAAACTTTGCAAAACTTTCTACATTTCCCGAATTCAAAATTGTATGTTAATTTTTTAAATTTTGCAAAATATTGCATATTTTCCTGCGTCGATTTTACGAACTCGTGGATACAGTAACATTGGCATATACCTTGTATGTCAATTTTGACATTGTCATTGGTCAGGGAAACTTAGTTAAAAAACCTGAATTAAAGTCAGGGAAGTTGAAAATTAAATTTCTGGGGGAACTCGGTAATAGCAGTTCTAGGAAAATTCAAGGATATAGACCACAAAGACGCAATCCAAAAAAAAATCAGTTTTAAAGGTTGCTTTATTGCGGAAAAGTAACTTTGTAATTTTAGATTTTTAATATTTGGCATTCTTACAATGTAATACACGGTATTCAATGTTTCATAATGTATAATGTTCTCATTTTTATTCACATTTCTAGTTATAGAGGACCAGTCCAGTTAGCCATGGAGCAGCGAAAAGTCCAGAGAGAAATGGCCAAGCTTCCGATGCTGGCCTGCAAGGATGAGTTCATAAGACGTTTGCGGTCGGAGAAGGTTGTAGTCGTCACTGCGGAGACTGGCTCTGGGAAGACGACCCAGCTTCCTCAGTACTGCGCTGAAGAGTTTCCTGGTCTGGTGATATGCACTCAACCCCGTGTCATTGCGGCAATCTCCGTTGCCCAACGCATAGCCACCGAGTTTGACAACTGTAAAGTTGGTGAAAACGTAGGGTTCGAAGTAAGAGGTGGTAGCAAAGTGCAGGGTCGCCAAATCATGATAGTGACTGATGCTGCCCTCATCCGAATGGCTCAGAAAGATCGCATTTTGGAGCGAGTGGGAGTACTCATCATCGACGAAGCCCACGAGCGATCTCTGAACACGGACATTGTCGTCGGGATTGCCAAGACAGTCATTCAGCAGCGACCCGATGATTTCAGAGTTGTAGTTGCATCCGCTACGATCGATCCAAAGCCTTTCTTGGAGTTTTTCTTCGACTGTAGCGGCGATTCTGCTCTTCTTCCTTTGCCTCTTACCGTCCCCGGTCGGGTCTTTCCCGTAACCACCGAATACAGAGCCATCGGAGAACCCGATGACTTCGGTGTGGCATTGGCACAAGAGGTTGTAAAATCGTTGAAGTTACACGCCATCGGGCATTGCCTCGTCTTCCTGCAAGGTGCTCGGGAAGTTGATCGTGCGCTCGCCTGCTTCGAAAAACTCGCCGAGCCGAATTGGATGGCATTGCCACTCTACGGCACATTGTCTCCGGAGGAGCAGAACAAGGTCTTCACCTTCGATGACAAGCTCGGAACCCTAAGGATGATAGTTTTCTGTACCAATGTGGCGGAGACTTCGCTGACTGTACCCAATGTGAGACTAGTCATCGATACGGGACTTGCTAAAGAATCACGGTTCGATCCAGTACGTCGCATGACCTTGCTGGAGGAAGTTTACATTTCTCAGTCCAGCGCCGAACAGCGCAAGGGAAGAGCGGGAAGGACCGCAGAAGGACACTGCGTAAGGTTGTTCATGCGGGAGACGCTCAAAAGGGAGAATATTGAGCCAGAAATACAGCGTTCTTCGCTGGATCTTGTCATGCTGCAGGTTTGCAGCTTGGGTTTCAATCCCTTGGAATTCAACTTCTTAACCCGTCCTTACGAAGCATCGATGCAAAGCTCGCTGAAAATGCTGTCTGAAATGGGCTGCCTCACATCGACCTTCACGTTAACGGAATGTGGCCGGCTTTTCAACAATCTGCCGTTTGATCCCAGACTGAGTAACTTTGTCTTGCTGGCCCACAAAGAATTTGGAGAAGGAGAAACCGCGTCTATAATAGCCGGAATTTTGAGCGCTCCGGGATCTATCTTCTTTTTCGGTCACTCCAAGGACAAGGACAACGATCGAGCTGCGAGAGATTCCAACGGTTTTTGCAGCGACTTGTTGCAGATGCATTCGGTCTACAAGATGTGGCTGAAGGCTGGCGAAGACGACGGTTCGGGATGTTGTCGATCTTGCCATAAAAATATCTCGAAACACAGCGTAATGAGCAACGGGGGATGCCGATCTTGTCGCGTGAAATATGCTCAGGTGAGTGGCTTGAACAACAAGACTCTCGACATCGTCAGAATGACATTTGGTCAAGTGCAGAAGGTAATATCCAAACAGGTCGTCGGCAGTTCGTCTCATCTCTCAAGCCGCATTTTGGTCGAGAGCACCGAGCAGGCCATTGGGGTCTGCTTGGCGCAGTCTTTTCCGGAACAAGTGTGTGAGTTTATCGTGCCGACTAATCCGACCCTCGGTGTTTATGCCGTAAGCAGTGACTTGAAAGGCCAGTTGTCCTTTTCCTCCATCCTCAGAGTTCCATTTCCAGACTCCAAGCTTTTCATCCCGATGTCTATAACTAGAGTGCCCTCCGGACTGCTGTTGATGGACAAGGCTCACCGCGTCGCTCTCGATTGGTTGCCGGAAACTGCTCGGAAAAAGATCAGGGAACAACTCTTGAACACGGCAGAATGCTACAAGAAAAAAAACGTAAGTTTCAGGTATTCCACTCGTTTAAAAAAGTTTTTCGAATCACTTCTCGAAGAGGGTAGACCGGAAGCAAGAATCGTTGAAGTGCAGTATGACGTGTCCACTACCACCATTTCAGTATTTACACCGCAGGTGAATGCTGCTCTGGAGCAGGATGGAGCGGTGAGATCAGGTCTTGGATCACGGAAGATTTGGCTCAGACTGTTATTGTTTATGCTTTTAACGGGTACGTAACGTTGACTGTTTCCGGTGGTTTCGAAGTCCAAGATATCAAAGCTGGACAGTGGCAACCTTGCCGCGTGCACTTTGTCAACCCGCCCGTGAAGAACGGCAAGGAGTTGCTCCATTGGGCCTGCAAGCTGGCGGCGTGCGAGGAGTCGGACATTAAATGGCATATGTTGCAGAAAACTCGAGATGCGGAAGGGCAGAATGGTAACTCGACTGTCGGAGTTGTCGTCTTTCAAGGAGAGGAATTCGCTGAGAAAGCCCAGCGAAATTCCGCCTCCGCGGACTCGACGGTCGAACACGGTGATTACCGAGCTATCGTAAAATCAACTTGCGTAGATTTAAATATGTTACTCCGTTCCTACCACGTGCTTCCTGCGAAGATTACCAAATTACATGAAGGAGGAAATCAGATTCATTTCAAGAACGTACCGGAACGCTTGAAGGAGGACAGTCTTCGGTCGTTGTTCCGGCGGCACGGACTCCCAGCGCCTAGTTTCGTTAAATGCACCAGGCCCATCAACGGGACGTGTTTGAGCTTCGTCACATTTAACGTTAACGAAGACGCCATGGACGACATTATTTCCAAATGTCAGGGTATTCCGGAACTGAATTCCAGATTTGAGATTACCATACCAAACAAACGGCTCGCTAACATCAGTGCATTAACCGGTACACCCGCCACTAAAAACATCTTAGTCACAACGAGCTATGAAAAGCATTCAAAACCCACCGAATTCGTAGTTTCTTTCCGAAATTCCCAGGAAGCCGACAAGCTCTGCACCTTGGCCAGGAGGGATCCATCGACGCTCCGGTTTTCGGTCGTCGGCACTGTCACTGTCGTTGTTTCGCATCCTGGCGTCTTTCGTCTTGAGGAACACTCGAAGAACATCGCGTCCGTTCACTCCGTCGAATGCAAGATGGGAAAGACGCTTTTCAAAGGAGGACAGGAAGTCAGATTCAACGGCGATTTAACCTCCGCGTGCAACAAGGCTGCTCAAGACTTGAGAAAATTGACAGCGCCCATCAAATTCAGTTTCGGGACAAGGGACCGGCGCTTGATGGCCGAGGAGTTGCGAGCCAGTGGAGAACTTCAGTCCTGGGCGGAAGAACTTTCCTTGCACGTTGATGAGCACTGGGTCGCCGGCAATTTCTGCGGCATCAACGTTCACGGCGAACAGTACCCGCAAGGCCAGTTTATGAGAATGCTAGCTGACTATTATGACACTTTTTCTAGACGATATAGTCTCATGGTTCTTTCACCTGCTGCGAGCTGCCTGTTTCGTAAAGGAAAGCCTGGTGATGTCGAGCTCACCAAATTGACGAAACAGAAGAAATCTCACGAGGTTCAGATTAGCTACCAAGGCTTTTTGAGTTCCATCGAAATTGTCGCGAAGCCGAACACCCACAGACCTTCTTCGTCGATCATCAGCGAATGCAAGGTGGCCGTCAATGGCATCTTGAGCAAGTTCAATCAGAAATCCTCCACCGCCCTGAACTGCGTGTACTGCGATGTCCATCCGGGTAAGAAATTCTCCATCTGTGGCCATCCGTACTGCGAAGATTGCCTGCAACAGGCGGTGGTGACCGGACTGCGAAGCGTTTCCATCAACAAGCACATGTCAGCCGCCGAAGCGAGAACATTGGAAAACAAGTTAAAAACCGACATCGGCAGTTGTCCTTCTTGCGGCACCGGAATTTCGATCAAGGACTTGCAACGTTCTTTGAGCAGAACCACGATGGAAGAAGCGTGCATGGCCTTTGCGCAGCTTCGTCTGCGAATCGTCGACCACCATATGGGCATGTGCCCGATGGTCATGTGCGGCGCGTTTTTGCCCAAGCAAATGGGCTACTCCAGCTGTCCTTCTTGTAAGCAATCTGTTTGTCCCTCGTGTGGCGCCATTGATGACAGCTACCACCATGGCGTTACTTGCGAAGAGTACCAGCGATTGAAACGCGGCAAGGGCATCGAGGGCCTCGAAAGCCTTATTGCGAATGCGAAGAAGTATGCTCGCTCACACTGGACTTCAAATCTGACGCGTCAAGGCATCACTAAGATAGATGTCAATCCAGGACTCGAGAGAGGGTGCATGGCTTTGCGGCGCTATTGCGCCGGAATTCAACGCGTCGGCTTCAGCGAATTTGAGAAAAACGCAGAATTCGCCTGGCACGGAACATCTGCTACGGCAATTCCGGCAATCAGCAATGATGGATTTGATCCCAAGACCCGAAGGTGAGCATTGGAAGTCATTGGAGTCAACCTTTGTACTCCAGGGTTTCCCCAGATCTGGAAAACCCGGAAAAGTCAGGGAACTTGAAAAGGTCTGAAAAAGTCAGGGAAATTCAACGTATTCATATCGTCACAATCCAAACTTAATGTTTCCTCTTGCACGGGCCCATTTGCAAAATTTTCACCAATTTCCCTGGGCAAATTTTAAACATTTTCAAACTTTTCGTAATATAAATTTGCAAGAATTCCAACCTTTCTCCAGCACAAATCGGCGAAATTTTAAATTTTTTTCTTAGTACAGATTTGTAGAATTTTCCACAGTTTCCGATGAGAAATTTGCAAAATTTTCACCAAGTTCCGAGGGAAACTTTGCTAAAGTTTTGATATTTTCCGAAGAACAACTTGAAATTTGTCCATGTTTCCGAGTACAAATTTGATGATTTTCAACAGTTTTTGAGGACAAATTTGCTAAATATTCAGACTTTAAGTAATATAAATTTTCAAAATTTCCAACCTTTTTTTCAGCCCAAATTTGCGAAATTTTCAACTGTTTTTGAGTACAAATTTGTAACATTTTCATCAGTTACCGAGAACAAACTTACAAAAATTCTCAGCCTTTTTAAAAGTACAGATTTTCCAAGATTCTAAACCTAGAATGAGTACAAATCTGCAAAACTTTCTACATTTTCCGAATACAAATTTGTCAAATTTTCAAGATTTTTTCATACCAGTTTTGTAACAATTTTTCTGCGTTAATTTTGAAAATCTTTCGAAGTTGTCATTAGTTAATTTTGCAAAACATTGAATGTTGTCCAGCGTCGATTTTTCAAAATCGTGGATGACATCGGCATGTGTCAGTTTTGACATATTCCTTCGTCAATGAAATTTTTTAAAACCTGGGAAAGTCTGGGATGTTAAATATGAAATTTCTGGGGAACTCTGGATTATATCCACTATTTACGTACTAGTTAATTGTTTGTCTAATCTCGCTGTTATTTTATCGTTAAAGTGGACAAGTTTACGGTCGTGGTGAGTATTTCGGTGTCAGTGCAGATAAATCTCTTGGCTACAACAAGGGATGTGATCGATTACTCTTGGCGCAGATCATACGGTGCGCCGCTGTTAAAACTGTTTCGAATTTTTGCTACGTCGTCGACAACCCCGTTGACTGGAGCTATTCCTACAATCTACCGGTGCTGGTTGTGTCATTCGGATCATCTGACCAGCCCGAAATTTCTTGGATTTTAGCCGAGAGGCGGCTTCTTCCATACCCCTTCGATGGGTCTTCATCAGAGCAGGACTCCCCGATTTTGAACGAGTATTCTGTCGTTTCAAATCGCATCCGTAACTCGCGCGTAAGTTTGCGGGCTGACGTCCAGCGAGCCAAACTCGTGTCCAGTCACACTCGACCACTACCGACCGCAGCTGTAAGTTCACAAACGTTCGTCCATGGCGTGACCAGTCATGCTCGGCCTAAACCGGCTGCACCAACCAGCTCATCAGTAAATCATGTAGCGAGCACTTCTCGCCCAACCACAACAGTGCATGGTTCTTACATACTCGGCCTACCGCAGAAGAACAACGATTCTTGTGTAATCATTTAAGACTGTGATAATCCACGCACCTCTAAAGACAATTCAGAATTTTATTTCTACTTTCGATAAAACACGAAATTTTGCTGCTATTTCCACTACTTCTTGGCAAAATCTAAAGTACAACCGCTAGGAGTTTTATTAAAATTATAAACAATTTAACAAATTTAGATTGCCCAAATTTTCACGATGGTGGCAACCGCCGGAACTGATTTGAGGATGTTGTCGTATCGCTAACATTGAGGGCACTTCGGTAAACTAGATTTTTAATACAAATTTAACGGGTTTTTTGGTATGTCCGAAGGGTGTTCATTAAGTTTCTGCAATCATTTTTTAAAAAAAAATAACGGGTGTATGGATTTTAATGAAACTTGTTGGAAAAATCCTTCCATTATTCCTGAATGTATTTCAATATTAAAAGATAGCTTCGAAAATTGCAGGTGCTTAAAATTGGTGCGCAAAGATGGAACCCGAGGAGATAGTGGCTGCAGCCGTGGTTTTTAACTTTTGAAGGCATTTGAGGAGCAGAAATGCGTGACACATTTAAGGTCTGAGTAATGTCCGAACGTTCGGTCTAGCAGTGGATTGGTCAGTCGAGAAATGGACGTGCGGTGCGAAAACGGGGTCTTCGGCACAATAATTGCCCTTACAAACCTGTAGGGATCCCAACAAAAGTTTGGGGATGATGTGCGAAAGACGGTGAGAGAAGTGGACGTTGAGTGTCTCGAACAATATGCCTGAGGTTTAAACGTTTTTTGAGCGAGGCATACACTCGCACCCAAAAATGCACCTAACAAAATGGACATCTTTTTAAATAATAGAGGACGTTTACGTGGATTTCTCTACAAAATTACATTAAATTTCATACAGCCGTTTTTGGATTTTTTTTGTGGGGTCTGGATTTTGGAGAAAAATAACGAACAAAATTGACAACACTCTCATCAACATGATTTCGGTCAATAAGTTTGTTTGTTCGTGGGTTTTTAATTTTGTCATTACGTTAACGATAAATGTGATCTGAGCGCAAATTTCCATTCGAGAACTTTATTTTACGGACTTTTTTTGGGGTCCCTACAGGTTCTTAAGTGCAATTATTGTGCCGAAGACCCCGTACGCATTCGCTTAATATTCATAGGCGCGATTCAATACTTTATAATCAAAAATTGGTGTTAAAGTTTGATAAAACGGCCGTCTTCAATACGGATGAGCGTGTCGTAACCCTTTCGGTGGATGTTAAGGTTGTTAACACAGGTATAATTCGACGATAGGGTGAAATCAACCACAAGTTTTATCGTAGATTTCGGTGAAACTTTGGTTCAACTTTTAACCCATTCCCCCAAAATGCGGTCGTTGGAGAGTTCAAATTTGAAGCGATCCGGAAAAATGAAATTGCGTTGAACGAACTTATTATTCCCGAAATGAACTCTCAAATGCCCAATTTAGAAACAAAACGAAATTCGTAAAGATAAAAGCAGATGCGTAACGAAGCTTTTTGAGCAAAAGCGTGAAAATAGCTTTCGAGCTGCGTGGATGAGTTGAGAATTTCGAAACGGACCCTAGAGAGCGTTGCTTCCTGGTCAAATTTTAACGCAAAACTAAGTTGCCGGAACTATATAAAAATCTAGCCTCGGTAAGTAGGTTTACTAATGCAATTTTTGACGAAAACAATTACAGCGATTTTACGAGTATTTATTAATTTACAACAAATTTAACAAACTTACAAGGTACCCCCAGACCTGGAAATGTCAGGGAACATTGATTTATTTTTGAAAAGTTAGGGAAATTCAACGTAATAATGTTGTCACAATCCAAAATTAATGCTTTTTCGTGGTTAGCTCAGGGCTTATTTGAAAAAATGTCAAAGTACAGATTTGTGAAAAAATTTTCCACAGTTTCCGAGGACATACAGCATTTACAAAAATGTTAACATGTTCCGAGGACACATTTGCCAAATTTTCAACAGTTTCCGAGGATATACAGCATTTACAAAAATGTTAACATGTTCCGAGGACACATTTGCCAAATTTTCAACAGTTTCTGTGGACTAGTTTGCAAAATTTTCTTTTATTTCCGACGGCATATTTACAAAATTTCTACCAGTTTCCGAGGAACATTTTTTCAAATTTGAAACAGTTTACGAGGAATTTTTTTTTCAAAATGTTCAACAGGTTCTGAGGACTAGTTTGCGAAATTTGCATTCTTTTCCGAGGAACAATTTTTACATTTTAAAAAAATTTCCCAACATTTCAGAAAATTGTCTCCCTAATTTTGGAAAATTTACATGAAATATTGAAAGTTGTCCTTGTACATGTGAATTTACAAAATCGTGGATAATATTGGCATAATGGCATACATCGATTTAGTCGTTGGTCAGGGAAATTTGTTTTAAAACTTGGAAAAGTCAGGGAAGTTAAATTTTTGGGGTAACTCTGATATAAATTAAATTGTAGCATTTGCATATGAAAACATTTTAAAGTTTAATGCAATCAAAATAAGTGTTATGTTAAGATTGTATACTGTACATGTAATCGACAATAATTCCGTTTGCAATGTTTAAATTTCCAGATTTGATGATGTTTTAAATAAAGAATCGTTTCGTTCATGTTTCATATATTTTTACCTGAAATAAATTCATTCCATATGACTAGTTTTAAAAAAACAAAAAAACGTTTTACTCAATTTTTTAAACATGTTCTTCTTAATTATCTTAACAAACAAACAAATGTCTTTCTGGTCCATTCCGTGTCTTATATTTAATATTTTTAATGTCTTATTTATAAATAATCAAAAAAACTAACCCCATAGGGGCCATCCAGAAATGATGTCACGCGATTTTTTAGTTTTTCAGATG
>JAQGAO010007136.1:0-11579 GCA_034697705.1 Ommatoiulus sabulosus
CTCACGACATCTTACCAGGGGGGGAGGGGGGGTTGAAAAATCACCAAAAACGCCTTACGTAATTAATGGACGCCCCCTTAGAACTATGGAACCTTCCTTGAAGGCCAGAAATGGTGACGTGCTGCCATTTTTAGTTGAGGTGCTTCGAAGCTTCTTTATGAAAAAAATGGTGGATATTTTCTGAAGAACATTTAATGAACATCAAGTTTCCTAGTGTATTTGTCCGGAAAAATGTGCGATTTAATGTCCAAAAAATGATCGATTTTAAAGTCGGAAAAATGGGTCATTTTTAAGGAATGACGTCAGCCAGTAAACTTCTGATGACGACATTCATCAAATTTTTAGAAATGCCATTCATAAGTTTTTTTGATGATAAGGTCATTCATAAAAATTCTGATGATGACATCAATTATTAATATTCGGATGATGGCGTCATTTGTTAAATCATGATGTTGTTATTCGTTAATATGTGATGATGGCCTCATGATGTACAATTGTAATATGTAGCGCATGTTGTAGTTCTACGTTTTAAAAATTGCAGGATTTTTTAGTATCCTGGACTTTTCAATCATTTGAATTTTTTGGAAGTAAGATTTATGCGCATTATTCATTCGTTGCTATCAGTTTGTGTAATTCACTAGAAAACGTTTCCTTCACGTGACTTAAATTAACCTTTTTTCCCCGGGATTTTTCAAGTGAAGTGGATTGTGTGTTGCGTGACGGAAAACTCCTATTTAGGGCGCATAATAATGGGTCTGTGCTCGTGTTCTGTTTTTTATCATGATTAATTAAAGTTTCTGCTTTAAGAGGGTTTAAAAGCAGTTTCCAACACAAATGAGATGTTGTTTTTACTAAGTTTTTGTTAATTGAATTTCTTCAGCTGGATCATCCGTTAATCAAATATGCTTCAAAAAAAGGAAAGAAAGTCTTATTAGGCATATGCATGTGGTCTTGCTTCGTTTCTTTTTTCATGCTAGTAAATAAATTTTTAATCGTGTAAATTACAATTCTACAAATTTTAAAACATTCTGTATATTTGTATCATGCATAGCATTTATTTAACCTTCGGTGAATTTAAGTAAGTCTTCAAAAGAGAATAAGGAAGCAGTATGTGCAAAACCAGAGATATAAATGAGACAAAAGTAGAATTAAAATAGATTTTATAAAATTGAAGTTGTCCGTATGATTGCGACAAATGTTTACCGCGACACTCGGTGTCATCTATGCGAATTTATCATCAGAATTTATGGAATAACAACATCATCATTGTTTATCAAATGACGTCATCATCCGAAGTTGAATGAATGATGTCATCACAAAAATAATTTGTAAATGACGTAAACATAAAAACCGCATGAATGACATCAGTAAAAATCTTAAGAATCTCATCATTCATGACGTCCTTAAATAAAAATGACCCATTTTTCGGACATTCAATCGAACATTTTTGAACAATTAATTAGCAGGGATTTTTTCGTAAGTTTTATTAGAATTTTTAGGACACATAAACGGACACATAATCAGATAGCCTAAAAATGTCCAAGTAAATTCATTCGCAGACAATTAATGACGTCACCGTCCAACAATTTTCTGAATGACGTCATCAGAATTTTTAGTTGATGATGTCACTAATAGAAATATTTTATTTTCGGGCATTTGCTTGAAGATTTAGTCGGACATTTTTTTTGAAGATTCAATCAGACATTGTTTTGAAAATGTAATCGGACATTGTTTTGAATATTTAATCGGACATTTTCAGGAAATTTAATCGAACATTTTCAGGACATTTAATCGGACATCCGAAAGTCCATAACTACCACCTTAGCCCTCCTCCTCCAAGACAGTGGCGAGCGAAACGAAAGTAGGCTCCAATTTGCGCTTTTGCTTTGCTCGCCAAGCTCTGGCTTTTGCAGGTGGAGTCGTTCGAGAACTCGTGGATAGGAACACTAGAAATTCCCGGTTTTCACGGGAAGTTATGAAACGATGGATGATTTTAAATGTCCAAATCTGTGCTGAAAAAGGTCGAAAATCGTGCAAATTGATATTAAGAATACTTTTAAAATTTTGAAATTTTGTGCTCGGAAAATTGTGCAAGTTCGTCTTCTTAAACTGTTTAGAAATTTTGTAAATTTATCCTTGGATATATTAAACCATTGAATTTCCATGACTTTTTTCAAAATTGAGTCATTCGTCCCTGACTTTCCAGGCATTTTCAAGTTCCCTGACTTTTCCAGGTTTTCCAGGTCTGGAGGTACCCTGCTATAAATTCCACAGACTTATGTTTTTAACATTGACGCGATTTAATAATCCATATAGCTGCTTAGCAGCCTCGAAAAATCACCATATTCTTATCAATGATGTTGTGTCACTGTGCATGCCCCAGATTAGCGTTCGCTGGCGTGGGCAGCGAAAAAGTTGAAAATTTTCCACTTGCTGCGCCGACAGCGTGGAGGTGGCAAAATGATTTTAGAGGTTTTAGTTGGAATCAAAAAATTGTTGTAAATTGAAATTTGTTTGCTTGTGAAGCAGTTCGAAAACACATAACAGTCAAGTTTTTCACATTGTATTCGGAGATACCTTGTTGTTACAGGCAAAATTGCTACACATTATCAACGGGTTTTTTGCACGTCATAGTGGCCAGTACGCGTTGTTCTAAAGTATTTTTTTTTCATTTTCTTTCAGATCAAACTTTCGGTTTCGTGCGGATCGCTCCTGTCTGTCCCCTTCGATCCGCTCATTTTTGCAGCCTGAACGTGCTCACCTTTTTCCTGCTCATCATCGCTGGTGAATGCCAGATTAATAACGATAAACAAGTAGACACACAATTAAAAGCGCACCCTTGCGACAACTTCACCAAAGGATTCGACGGGGAGTTTTTTTCACCAAATTATCCGGCGAATTATCCCCAAGACAGCAAATGCTCTCGGACAATAATAGGTATGTCGTACGCGATATTCCATTTTTATTTTTTCAATTAATGCAATTTCGTGCAGATGGACATCTACACCTCACCTATCCGAAACTTTTGACTTATACTGCAGTGAATACCTGTTAATTCGGTCAGCCATTTTAACCCTCATCGTAAAAAAAGAAGCTTTAGAAATATATTTTCGGGGTATTTTAGAAAATTCAATTTCGGCCGTTGCAGCAAACAGGCAACACCAAACACTACTTTCAACTTTTTTTTTATAAACATCATTTTGAAAACATCTAAATACATATGTACATTTAAATGAAATTATTTTAAAAACATAAAGCAAATTATAAGCTCATTATTTAGCGTGTTTTTTTTACGTCCATCGTCCATTTCGGATAGCCGCTTATTTCGGTCGAAATCGCTTGCAGGGTTCTCCCAGATCTGGAAAGTCAGGAAAATTCAATGTATAAATGTTTATGTAACAATCAAAAATTAGTGCTTCAACTTGATTATTTCAGAGGCCATTTGTCAACTTTTAAAAACATTTTCCAGTTTCTGAGGACAAATTTGCAAAATTTAAAACAATTACTGAACACACATTTGCGAAATTTTAAAATTTCCCGACGATAAACTTTCAAAATTGTCAACCTTTTACGAGGATAAATTTGAAAAATTCTTAACCTTTTCAAAGTGCTTATTTTTAAAATTTTCAGCCTTTTACGAGTACAAATTTGCAAAACTTTCAACGTACTGTATGCCGAAAACAGTTTTTTGAAATTTGCAACTTTTAACATTTTCTCAAAATTACCATTAGTAATTTTTTCAAAATACTTAAAGTTGCTTTTTGTAGATTTTTCAAAATCGTGGATGACATTGGCATATGTCAATTTTGTCGTTAGTCAGGGAAATTTACTTAAAAACCTGAAAAAGTCAGGTAAGTTGAATCTGAAATGTTTGGGGGGACCCTGGCTTGGAACCAACGTGATCGAATTAAGCGGTTTTCACTGTATTGAACTGTGTGCATTGTAAAAATAAAGGGCACATTTAAAATGTACTTCAACCGGCATGGACACCTGCGTACAAGTCTCGAAGAATTCTCCGTCGGGGGAATGTTTGAAGAGTTGCACCAAGAACCACTTTCTAAATTGTGGACCTTACAAAACGTAGTCCCTTTTTAAAGTTGACCAGTCGTCTCAAATAACTTGGCTTTGTTTCCAAGGCCTATGAAATGGATCACTGAAGGGGTCAATGAAATGGTCGAGCAATTGGCCCCTGAAGAGTCGCAATCACTGCTAGCCTCCGCGCCACGCGTGGTTGCCACTGACCTCGAGCTGCGCTTTAAAGGCCACGGAGGAAATGACGAGCGGTTAAAATAACTAGACCGTGTACGAACAATCCGTTTTGGTAATTAAGGTTAGTGGCGTAACCTCATCTGCGACGCACCCGCTTTGTTTGGCTGGGCTCCAACGCACCCCGCACATTTGGGTCGCCTTCCTTCCGCCTCCGCTTCCTTCAAAATGGCTGAAATGTTTCTCCGTTGCTGCCATTGAGCAAGTTGCATTCGAACATCGTTTATCTGAACGTGCTTAGTAAATGATGACGCCATTATCAGAATTTAAGGAATGATGACATGATCATAATTTAACAAATGACGTCTTCCGAATTTTAACGAATGACGTCATTATCAGTTTTTTATGAAAAAACATCTTAAGAACTGTTACGGGTGACGTCATCATATGAACTGGTCTGGGTAACGTCATAAGAACTGATGTGGGTGACGTCATTATCAGAATTTAAGGAATGATGACATGATTATAATTTAACAAATGACGTCTTTCTAATTTTAATAAATGACGTCATTATCAGTTTTTATGAAAAACGTCAACTTAAAAACTGTTACGGGTGACGTCATAAGAACTGATATGGGTGACGTCATAATCAAGCACTGTTATGGGTGACGTCATCGGAATTTTATTTGATGACATTATTCATTAAAAATGATTCATTTTTCGGACATTTTGTTCAATGTCTAAAAAAATTGACATTATTTTGGAAATTTAATCGGACATTTTTTCGTTCATTTAATAGAGCACTTTTTCGAACTTTTATTCAAGCATGTTTTTAGGTAATTTTTCGTACAGATAATTGAGCATTTTTTTCCCAACATTTCATCGGAAATTAAATCAGGAATTCTTTCCGGTTATTTTTCGTATATTTAATTGAACATTAAATCGGAAATTAAATCAGGTATTTTTTTCGGGCAGTTTTTCGTAAATTTAATTCAGACATTTTTTAATTCGGAACATACAATAATCAGACGAATAATCGGACTATTTTAAGACATCCGAAAGTCCAAAACTATCCCCTTGAAGTCGGGGAAAGACGTAGTTCTGTGTCAAAACATAAGCAGCGTAAATTGTTTTCGCTGAAATACCACAATTAGTATCTCGGACTGAGTTTCCGAAATGGAAGTGTTCAGGACAGACCCACAGAGTAAGCCAGGCGTTTTCTCGATTTTCTTCAAGAAGCTGCATCGATCGGAACAATTCCAGAGATATACATGTATATGAAAGATTACATTCTTGTCGCTAATACGGAATCCCTGCTGACTCCAGACGGGAAAAAAGACGCGGAGTTTAAATTAATATTTTTTTTTGTTTCAAAAAATAAGAAACGCAAATCTTGTCCTTAATTAAACTTTCACTTACGGTGATTGTTTTTAGTTATATCGTGAATTCGCTCACGAGGTAGAAAAATAATTAGGCGCAATGTTTGAGAAATAATCAACAAAGGTTTCTATAGAAACTGTTTATCTAGCAAATGCTCAATTCCTGAGGTGGCTCAGATTATTTCGCTTTCGAGTTATGTTATATGAGAACGCGCGATCAGAGCAAAGGACACTCAGATTTAATTTACGAATAAGATTGAAAATCAAACATCGTACATTGTACTTCGAAGGTTAGTTATTTTTTATATTGGATAATTAGCTTGTTCTATTCCAAGTCTCGTATCCATATTGGCGCGCATCGATCGAGTGCAAACATCAATTAAGAAATTTTCATTCATCCCAATACTAGTTGATGGATCTTTACCCACAATTAATTTTAGCTCAGACATGTAGGCTATAGGTATCCATTTTCAAATATGGCGGACTTTCATTTCACTGACCGCCACCTATAATAATTTCGGACTCCCACGTAGCAATAACCAAAAATGACGTCATTTTCTGACGTGTTTCTGAATTGGTCATTTTCTGACATGTTTCGGAATTGGTCATTTTCTGACATGTTTCGGAATTGGTCATTTTCTGACGTGTTTCCGAGTGGTTATTTTTCAGAAGATTTTCGTGAGCTCATAAACGAAAAAACAAAAATTACGTCGTTTTCAGACGTCTTTTCGAATTGCCCTTTTTTCCAGAAAAAAATGATGGCCTAATTTTCTGACGTTTTTCCGAATGTCATTTTTCTTCCGAAAAATGACCACTTGGAAACACGTCAGAAAATGACGTCGATTTTTTCTGGAAAAATGACCAATTCGGAAAAACGTCAGAAAATGTACTGCCTTTTTTGAGAACTGACGTCATTTTTCAAAATTATCCGAAAAATTACGTCTTTTTGCTATACATTTTTAGTCAGCTTGCTACGTGGGTTCACATACAGTCCTGCCTCAGCTCCATTCCCGCAATGCTAAACTTCACCGTGCTCTTACCCTTTCGTTTGAAGCGGTTTTAAAGAATAATTATAACTTTAAAAAATCCAGATTAATTTTCGCTGTGAATTATGACTCATACAGTTTGTATACATAAGGATAAAATCATACCCCGATTACTATTTATTTTTTTATTTGTAAATAATGCAAAATCGTTGCGCGAGCAACGTTGTATTCTTTCCACATTTCTCTTTACTTATAAATTTAACATTTTTTTATCTTAAAACGAAGGATATATGTTATATACTGTATTTAATTTTTGTTCGCAGTATACGTGTTGATGAAGATTGCCTCAATTAGACGAATTTAATACCCTTTTTAGTCGCATTGACGAACAACGAGTCTCCGTTTTAATGGGGTTTTTATTAATCCTAAATCCTCTTACCATTTAATTTCCAATTGAAGCCGAAATTATTCCCGTTTACTCGGTAGCCGTTATAAATTTATGAGGCACGCACTAACCTCCATCCATCCATCACTTGCGCTTGATTTACATTTTGAAAACCTCACAAATATTTTATGACCTGATGGCGGTTCGGTTTCTTCCCCCTTGGAAAACACGCTTTGCATTTAATTTGATTGAATGGGAATGAACTGCACTCGTGTAATCCAATTTTATTTCTCCTTTTGCGCGGCATCTAAGTAATGTTGGTAATACATCGCCAGCCCTAGCGCAGGCTCCGAAACAATGAATTTTAAAGGGAGGAAGGAACTGGGCTTTCATCTTCGATGGATGGCGCCTCTGTTCTTGGGCACCACCACAAGATGGTTTGTGCTTTTTTCCCTCTGTCCAGTAGCATGGCATGCAAGGACGGCCATTTCTTAGAGCTGTATCTCGTTTTTGAAATTTATTTAAATTATAGCCGTAAGATATTTATCACTTTAAGCGATTCTGGAAATTGATGCTAATATTTCAGTGACGCATCCATCATAGGATACTGTATATGACGTAATTTATGAATTATCTAAGTTGGCGAGTTCACATAGAAATTAGTAATCGAAAAAGGTCTTGAAGGTCATTTTCAGCATTAGGTGGTCTTCATGATAACGTTTCCTAAATTTGACTTTCTGGACCATGGGTAGTCCAGTTTTCATCGTTTCTGCCATCTTCAAACTGCAGAGTTGGGGATTAGTAGAATAAATCTTTATTGATGTGGCATTAGTCATTGGATCAGAATAAAGTATTAGCCGAATAAAACTTTCAATCATGACTTAAATAAGTGATTAAATTTTTTTGACTAAATAGCCTCGGAGCAAGGCTATTTTTTCGAATTTTCGACAGTTGTCGACATTTTTGTCAGTTTAACAGATTTTTAGACATTATTGTTAATTTTGCAACAATTTTTAGAATTTTAGACAATTTTGGGCATTTTTCGTTAGTTTTGCTAATTTTTCAACCATTTTTTTAATGTTGGACATTGGCGAATATTTCAATTGTTTGATAATTTTGTTTATTTTTAGGCAATTTTGCTAATATTTCGACAATGTTACAAATTTTCGACGGTTAGGAAGATATTTCGACAGTTTTCTTATTTTTCGACCATTTGGAAATTTTTTCAGAAATTGCGACAATTTATTACACAAAAGTTGCAAAAGTGTGGACAAATTTCAAAATTGTCGAATATTAGAAAAATTGTCAAGAATTTTCGAAACTTAGTAAAATTAAAGAAAAATTTGAAAAATTGTCAAATATTGGCAAAATTGTCGAAAATTGCTTAGATACTGTAGGTTCCCTTTCCCAATTCCATACATACATGTACATGTAGATACGAAGTTAGTCATTGGATATATGACTAATGACTAACGAATATTAGTCTAATTAATCTAGATTACGACTAATCAATCGCCAATCGACTAACAAATACCCATCTCTGGTCAAAGGTCATGTTCCTCATTTGGCGGAATGATAACGTTTCCTAAATATTAATTTCTGGACCATACATGTAGGTATAGTCCAGTTTCCATCGTTTCTGCCTCCGTTGTTTCTTTTATGCACGACACAACTTACTGTTATTTTACTAATTGTGATGATCGAATTACAACAACAGCGATATCAGTCTCAGGCGTGGACTTTAGATGCAATGATTACAACATATGCATCGTTCTGTTCTGCGAAGGTTTAGCTGTGCATGCAGAAAGTAATCACGTGACGTGTAGATAATTATCATATTGTAATGCATTTTTTCTCTTCTCCAGTTTTTATTCAAGTTTATAAGAGCACAAAATAGACTTTTTGTTTTATCTTATTGCTTCTGCACATTTTTGTCATCTTTCGACTAATGTTCCATAAAGAGATGTCTGACATCCCACGCTGATTTTCTTGAAGACAAGCTGCATGATGAGTGTCACTGAGAAATCCATCAAGGAAGAAGTGCAATAGATGGGGCTGCGAGCGTATCTTTTTTGGCACTTTGGTTTCACCTTATCTTAAATGCTTAACCCCTTATCGTGGGGAGGCATTAAGGGAGGGTTTATCCCATTTCCCTTCGCCCTAGTCTCTCTTTCTGATAGCTTATGTTCCTGGCCACGTTCTTCGTTTATCCGAACTTTGAATGGACATTTTTCCATATATTGCAAGTTTCGCTCTCGCGTTATTGCCCCCTTTTTCGTCTAAATTTGGCCGTTGTTCAAAGCCTGCCTTGCTTCTCTCTTTGTTCTTATTTATCAAATGAGGCGAACTGGTGACGTCATTTGTTCAAAGATGGTCGTCCAACTTGAGACAATACTGTACGTAATTCCATTTTCGTTAGCAAGTATGAAGTTGGGTTCAATGACAGGACTTTCAACGGTACCTTCTCAAACATTTTTCAAATAAAACTTTTAAATGGCCCATACTGTATTAAAAATTAGTTTAAAAAACAGGAATTTTTAAAACGGACAGTAGAACTACATTTGGGGCTGCATAGTGAATGATGACGCCATCATCAGAATTTAAGGAAGAACAACATCAACGTAATTTAACAAATGACGTCATCATCAGAATTTTAATGAATGATGTTATCATCAGAATTTTTACGAGTGACGTAATCATCACAAAACTTAGGAATGACGTCATTAATGTTTTTATGAATGACGTCATCAGAAGTTCAATCGATGCCGTAATTAATTAAAAATTACCCATTTTTCGACATTTAATCGGTCATTTTTTTACATTTAGTGGCCCATTCTTTAGAACATTTAATCGGGCATTTTTTCGAACGTATGATCGGACATAGTTGGACAATTATTCAAATGTCCAAAATTTGTCCGAATATTTTAATTCGCACAGAATGAATGACGTCCCAGTCCAAATATTTTCTGAATGACGTCATGAGAATTTTAATTGATGATTTTATTAATAAAAGTGACCCATTTTTCGGACATCAAATGCCTTATTAGAGCATTTCTTCGGGCATAATTGGACAAATAATCGGACAAAATCGGGCAAATATTCGGACATTTTAGGCCATTCGAAACTCTAAAAAACTACCCCCGTAAGTCGGGGAAAGACGTAGTTCTATATTAAACAAAAAACAAAACAAAAAATCCCACAAATTTCGCCGAATACCAGATCGGAAGGACGCTTGTTATCTTACAAACTCGTAGCATTTCCGAGACGCGGTATTTATAGTATTATAAATGTATAGAGGATGCACTTTTCAATAAACTTTTTAGAAAGTGACAATGTAATTGTGCCAAATAGTATCTCTACATTTTTTCTAAGTATTTTTAAAGCAAATTTTAAGTATTAACACATGGTCCAACTGCGCGTAAAATTTACGCCTCACGGTGCATTTCTCAATTTATTTCCTCTTGGGAAAACATCTTTAAAACATTTCTCGAGCTAACTAAACTAGTAAACATAATTGCTGCGCGGCCTCGGGGTAGGAAGTCTGCAAAAGAATTGTAAATCCACACCGAAAACCTTTTTAAAAATGCATGCATTAATTTTAATGCCAATGTGGCTAGACGCTGCTGGGAACCTGCGGCTTAATTTCGAGAAATTTGCATGACATTTTTTGCATCGAAATTTTGTTCCCCCAGGAGAGGCGGGGAACCTATATGCAAGATTTCTAACTGAAATCTCTCGTTGCTTGAGCTCAGCTCTGCAATTTCTCAGCACAAATCCTCGTATTTATGCCCGAAAGGCGAAGTTCGTACAAGGGCGTATTTAATTATCCCTGGAGTGTTCTGACCCCCGTCTGGTTTCCTATTCGTCTAAACTCATCACCTCGCAATTCGCCCGAAAGTATTAAGACCGTACAGGATGTCTATTAAGATGGATATAAGGCTCCTCATTAAATGCCAGTCTGGATCCGCATCAATATGCATTTTTGTACGTGCCCAGCATTTCATTCCCAAACCCCCGTTGTTCGTTAAGCAACCAAAGAGGGGAAATTTATGCGGCCGTTTGACGAGATACTGCCAAGGATTACTTTCAAAATGCATTTACCTCCGTCCGCTATCTTAATTTTAAGTCCTTTTAGCCGAACTTCGACGGAGAACACTGCGCGAGGTATACGTGTAGCTCGCGTATATGATGAACTTGGACAAAAGTTGTTCAGAAATGAAATTGGGAAGTTTTCGAGCAGTTTGCTCCTTGTAAGAACTCGACAATAGATCACTTCTTGAAGATTTGCTCGTGCGGTATATGTATTTAATGGTATAAGGTACAGTAAAACCTCTATTCTGTAAACCTCTAATATGTCAACTTTCTATTATGTCAACTCATCATCAGCACGTGGTTCCTGCCCACCAAACGGTGGGTTTTTTGGACTCAACCTTTAGAAAATTAGTTAAATACATTAGGGTACCTTGTTTGAGGCCTGCTCGTAGCAGTAGTCCAGCTATTTCAACTAAAAATAAAAGGGATTTGGCTTTGACAAAAACATTCTCACACCTGCCCAATAAAAGTGATATATATGTACATGTAATGTGATAAAATAACTTTGAATACTTAATTGACTTGTTTCCT
>JAQGAO010007137.1:0-11578 GCA_034697705.1 Ommatoiulus sabulosus
AAAAAAAAATTTTATGATGATTTTTAAAATTGTAATTTTTGAATTTAAAAAAATATTTTCCAGTGTCAAATTTATAAAATATGACAATTTTTTACGTTGTCATTGGTCAGGGAAATTTTTTTTTAACCTGGAAAAGTCAGGGAAGTCTAAAATGAAATTTTTGGTGGAACCCTGTATTCTACACTTGTGAGTAAAGCCACCAAATCCTCATCCTATCCTTGCTTGGCGACCAGATCCACGCCTCGCGCCAAGACGAAGAGGAACGCATCGTCCTCCGTCTCGTGGGGTACCAACGGCAGGGAAAAACGGCTCAAACAGTCTGCATTTTTATGCATACCTCTCATTCGATAATTAACCACATAACTAAACTCCTTGAGACAGGCCACCCAACGCGCCAGCTGCGAGGATGGATCCATTACGTTCCGCAGAAAGCTCAAGGCGTGGTGATCGGTCACCACGATAAACATTTTGCCGAACAAATAATGGCGAAATTTATCGGTCGCCCATACCACCGCAAGTGCCTCCAACTCCGTGACCGCGTACCTAGTTTCCTTGCCCGACAACGTCCTGCTCGGGTGTGCCAGTACCTGCTGCGCAGCTCCCTCTCCCTGCTGGAGAACAGCCCCTAGCCCCAATAACAAGGCATCTATGAACAAAAATAATGGAATCTCGGGGTTGAACATCGTCAACACCGGGACCATGGTCAGTGCCTGCTTCAATGCCTCAAACACTCCCTGACTCTCCTTCCACCAACGAAAAGGGGACCTCTCGCTTGTGAGAGCGATCAGGGGTGCCACAATTTTAGAGAAATCTGCTATTAACCGGCAGTAGTAGCCGGCCAGGTCCAAGAAGCTACGTACCGCCGTCCTCGAGCCGGGTACCGGAAATGCTGTGACTGCCAAAATTTTATACGGGTCCATCGCAATACCCTCCTTGCTCATAATGTGCCCCAAGTACCGAACTTGTCTAAACCCAAAAAACCCTTACTGGGGTGCAATCTAAGATTATGTGACTCCAAAACCCTGAAAACCTCTTCCAAATAACCAGGCACTTGTCCCACCGCAACCCCAGGAGAGCCTGATCCAAGCTGCGCTGCATCGTGGTGGGGCATTACATAAGCCAAAAGGCATACGCAAAAACTCGTAATGTTTCTCGCAACAAGAAAACGCCGTTTTCTCATGATCCTGAGGGGCCATTGGTAATTCCAGTACCCCGACATTACGTAGAGTGTGGCAAACCAATCCGCCCCCTGCAGAGAATCCAGCGCATCATCGATGCGCGGGATTAGGTACGAATCCATTTTTGTTTGCAGACTCACCCTCCGGTAGTCAATGCAAAAATGGTACGTACCATCCTTTTTATGCATGATGACCACCGGACACGCATAGGGGCTTTTGCTGGGAACAATAACCCTGTTCTCCAGCATCTTCGCTAATTTCCCTCTAATAATGTCCCTCACGGCTGAGGAGGTCCTCCTGGGGGCTGGTAAATAGGGGCCACCCCCTGGGTATCAATTGTATGCGCCGGCAGCGTACTAAACCTAAATTCCGCCACCGACAATGCAGACACTGATCGATACTTAGCAAGTAACCCAACCAATTCCCCACGATGCTCCTCCGACAACCCGGGATCCAAATTCAATATTCCTTTAAACCTTTCAAACTCGCCCGCCGGCATAGAGAGCGTTCGAACGGCCGCATATTGCTTCACCGGAACAATCTCATCCTCGTCCGGCAGTGGGGCGGCCAAACTGCGGCCAACGACAAATTAGCCACCTCAAACGGGCGACATAACGACGCATCCGACCAGAACACCCTGTACGCCGGCCGAACGACCAATCCCCCTCTCTGTGATAATAATAACAGCATGCACTCACCTACGGGAACCTGCTTAGAAACCACATATGGCACTTGCGTAATCGAACATGGCGCTAAAAGTGTAGTTGCCGCAATCAGGACTAGGTACTTCGCCACCCGGCATACCCACCCCTTTCCTTGAGGGGAAGCCATCTCCACCGATCCCCCCCTGCGGAGCCTTTGCAAACCTGGCTTGTTTCAGGGAAAAAGTGATGTGAGGGTCGTCCCCATAAGCAAATACCCCATCGTACTGTGCAAACATGGGCACCCATTCCCAGAAAACGCGGACCACAAGAGTATCATCCTCTTACCACATCAGTCTACTAGCTGCCGGCCTCTGTGTAAATTTTAGTAGCTGATCTACCGGAAGGGGACACTTCGCTTCCAGGGACATTTCCCACCGGAATCCCCTCCTTTCGCCGCATGTTTCGCGGCTTTTTCCTAATAACCTGGTTCCAGTTTTACCAAACAGCGTCTGAACTCCAACAGCGGCAGCTGCGCCTTGTACCGCATCCTTTTCTTATAATACGGGAGCAACCCTTTCCCGATATTATTAACTAACATATGCCAGTCTATAAATTATAAAACAATATCTTTGAGACATTGGTCGTATATTATGTTCGCTGATTCCATTTTATTGAACTTTATACTAAGTTATTTGAAAACGTTTGTTTTTATAATTTCAAAATTTGCAAATTAGAACATTATTTGAACACAAATTAGTAAAGAAAAATAGAAGTATTTTTTTTTCAAAGCTAATGTCGAAACAGTTTTTTACGTGAATATCAAATTAAAAACAAATTGTCAAGGGTTGTAAGAAATTGTAAGTGAGAAGCTATTTATTTTTAAAAATTTCTCGAACGTATGTCTAAGGAAATTCTTACAAATATTGAAACTTAATCCATGTTTTGGATGGTCATTTCTTGGACGAAAAATGACCAAAAAATAACGTCATTTTTTTGGTCATTTTGCTACGTGGGAAATTTCTTTAGTCAGAATCTTTGTTTCACAATCCTTATTTGTAAACAATTTTCAGACATACGTCCGAAAAATTAAAAAAAAAATAGCTTCTCACATACATTTTCTTACAATCCTGAACAATTTTTTTTCCGTGGAAAATTTTGCAAATTTGATCATGCAAAACGTGAATATTTTGAAAATTTGCTATCAGAAAACAGTGGAAAATTTGGCAAATTTCTACTCGGAAAATGAGCCCTGAGCTAACCATGTAGAAGTATTAATTTTGGATCGCCATGACTGCGTTGAAATTCCCTGACTTTTTTAAAATAAACCATCCTTCCTTGACTTTTCCAGGTCATTTTTTAGTTCCCTGACTTTTCCAGATTTTACAGGTCTGAAGAACCCTGTACAAATAAACCATTAAAGAATTAGCGATGCGATTTCATCGTCCATATCAATTCTCCGAAAATTTTATAACAGGTCCCATTGAAATTTCCTTTTCAAATTCCCCGACATTGCTTTTTTTTTAAAAAAATGAGAGCATTTTCGTCAGTAAAAAACAACGAAAAACGAAAGTGATCAAGAATAAAAAGTTATTTCCTATCATTGCACGCAATGCCATGTGCAAATAAGCCCTACACTTAGTGATTAAGGCAGAGGTTGTTAGAAAGGATTACAGTATTGGCCGATTTATCAAAGGAACTATCCCAGCATTTGCCTCAAAGGATTGTGGGAAACCATGAAAAACCACAACCGAGGATAGCCGACACGGGAATCGAACCCTGGTCTACCGAATGCGAGGCGAGAATGCTAACCACTACGCCACCTCGCTCGGTACTACTTTACCTGGAAAAGTCATTAAAATTAAATATGAAAACGTGGCAATTTTTTAAAATTTGTACTCGGAAAACGTGGAAAATTTTGCAAATATGTATTTAGAAGACAATTTTGCACAATTTTTAACATATCTTGCCAAATTTTCAACATTTTCTGTGTACAATTTTGCAAATGTTTAAGAAATTTTGTACAATTTTCAACAATTTTGCGAATGTTTTCAAAAATATTTAGAAGAGAATCTTTTACCACTTATAATATATTGTCAAAATTTCAAACTTTTCTGAGGACAATTTTGCGCATGTTTTCACAAATTATCATAAAACAATTTTACCAAATTTTAAACATTTTCTGAGGATAATTTGGCGAATGTTTTCACAAATATTTAGAAGATAATTTTGCACAATATTCAATATATTTTCTTAAATTTTAAACATTTTCTGAATACAATTTTGTAAATGTTATCAAAATAAATTAATATAATAAATAAAAATGTAGATACAAATTGCGGGTATTTATTTTGAAAAAGATTGCAGAATACATTTAGAATAAGTTTAAAATTTAAAAATACGCGTAATAAATAATTCATTCTATCAGTTATTCGTAATTCGCAACAATGTTTGTGTTAATTAATTTATAGCGCGTTAAAAAACAAATGAAATTCTCAAATGCTTCGTTAAAGTTGGTTCGTGAGCGTGCCAATTCATATTCCTGTTTTAGCTAAAATTCCATGCACATGTAAACGAAATGCATTTCGACATGTATTCTGTAAATTTGAATTTAATGAACTCTGTTGTACACAAACGTGTTTACTTGTGAAACATGTACATGCAGAAAATGTTTAGTGAAATATATTAATCTTGCTTAATTAAAGAAAAAAATTTGAGAAATTAAGAAATAAAACCTGATTAAATTAATATATGACTAATCATTAAACTTGATTCGAGAATACCTTTTCGGACTACATTTTTATAAGGAAAGCATACTTAAAAGTGCGAATATTCCACGAATTCCACTCAAAGTTTTTCAAAATACTTCTGAGGTAGATTTTAGATGAAATTTTGAGGAAAGTTATGATGAAAAAAAAATCAATCATTGGCTTCTAAGATTGTGTGCGTGCAAATTTTGTAAGGAATTTTTCACCAATTATGCATTGCTGGTTCAGTTGTAGAATGCTAAACTGTCATGTGGGCGACCTGGGTTCGACTCCCGGCCGATGCATGTTTTGCTATTTTATTTTTTTTTCAATAAATTTACATAATTTTAGGATAAGCTACAGTTTTTAATTAACCAACATATGTCAGTCTATATATTACGTGAAAACGTTTGTTTTTATAATTTCAAAATTTGCAAATTAGAACATTATGTGAACACAAATGTCGAAAAAGTTTTTTTCGTGAATATAAATTTTTAAAAAATTTATCCAGGATTGTAAAAAATTCGAAGTGAAAAGCTATTTATTTTTTGAAAATTTCTCAAGCGTATGACTGAGAAAATCTTATAAATATTGAAACAAAAAAACAAAGATCCTGACTCCAAGATGAGATTATAACAATTTTAAAAAATATAATATACTAACTTTTATTTAGTTTTGTTCTATGATTTCTAAATGGATGAAAATTCGTTCTAAAATTAAAAAGAAGAGATAACCTACTTTGCAAAATGACCAAAAGATGACGTCATTAATGACGCCATAATGACCAAAAAAATTTCGTCATTATGACCGCATGAATGCGAAAAAATGACGTCGTCTAAAACGAAATAAATGACGTCTTTTTCGACAAACAAAATGACTAATTTTTAACGAAAATAATGACGTCCTTTTTTAATCCTAAAATGACGTTCTTTTCTACTAACAAAATGACGTCATTTTTTGGTCATTTTTCAGGTCTTAAGCAAACGTCATGTTTGAGATAATTAATCAAATTAATTTAAAAAAACATTATTTATCATTTAATCTTGCAATACTTGACATACATAAACAGAGGTAATTTTGAAATAAATTGTTGGAATTTAACCAGTTTCGATCCTGCAATCTACCATCTATGGAGACATCACACTATCCAGACTCACAAGTTAAGAAAGTCTTAAGATGATACAGAAAACTAATCGAAGGTCTGATAAACTAATGCGCATGTGCGTGGAAAAGTTTGTTATAACAATTCAATTAAAGTTTGTTGAAATCGGTTAAGATTTGGTCCTTTAATTTTTATTCATTTAAGGCATTGAAGATACGAAACCACATTGCAAAGCAGTCCCGAGTGAAGTGGCTAAGTGGCTAGCATTCTCGCCTCGCATTCGGTAGACCCGGGTTCGATTCCTGTGTCGGCTATCCTCGATTGTGGTTTTTCATGGTTTCCCACAATCCTTTGAAGCGAATGCTGGGATAGTTCCTACAATAAATCGACCATGACCGTATTCCCATCCTCCTCCTCATACACGGATAGATATTGATGGAGAACAAAACCAGGGCCCCCTATTTTTTGCCCCGCAGGTGTAAGAGCAGCACGAGATAAATGACCAAAAAATGACGTCATATTTACGTGATTTTTGATCAGTTTTCAAAAATGATGTCAATGTCATTACGCCCAAGAAATTAACACCTAAAACCTACCAAAAAATGACGTCATTTTTGGTCATTTTTCGACTAAGAAATAACCACCCAAAACCTGGCTACAAATGACGTCATTTCTACGTATTTTAAAAAATGACGTTAATGACAAAAACAATGAAGTCATTTTTTAGGAATTGTTTGCCCAAAAATTTAGCACTGTAAAACGTGTCATATAACAGGGTTCCCCCAAGAATTTAATTTTTAACTTACCTGAATTTTCAAAGTTTTTAAAAAAAGAAAAATGTTCATATTCTGCCAAATCGAAGCTAACTAATATTGTTTAAATTTTTCTAAAGACAATTTTAAAGATGTAATTTTGATTCGGATGAATCAAAAAGATGAATTTTGTATTCGGAAAATGTTAAAAATTATGCTGGGAAAAAGTGAAAAATTTAGCAATTTTGTCCTTGGAAAACGTACAATATTTGTACTCGCAAAACCTTGAACTTAGAAAACGTGCACATTTTTTAAAATTTGTGCTCGGAAAACGTGGAAAATTTTGCAAATCTATACTTCGAAAATGTGGGAAATTTGTAAAAATTTCTACTCGGAAAATAGGCCATAAGCTAACCTCGTAGAAGTATTAATTTTGGATCGCCATGACAACGTTGAAATTCCCTGACTTTTTTTCAAAATAAATCATTCTTTCCTGACTTTTCCAGCATTTCCAGGTCTAGGGAAACCCTGTAAAATGATGCGCTTAATTGACATATTTTGAAAAATCGACACTACGAAATACTTTTCAAAATTCACTAACGACAATTTTGAAAATTATCATATTAAATTTTTTAAAAATTAAAAAAAAATTGCTCGAACAAATTTTTAAAATTTGAGAATTTTTTTAATCGGAAAATGTTAAAAATTTGTGATCGGAAAACGTGTGGGAAATTTAAAAATTTGTCCCCGGAAAATGTGAAAAATTGCAAATTTGTCTATGGAAAATGTGGAAAATGTTGCAAATTTGTATATGGAACATTTGGTAAATTTTAATACAGAAAACGAGGAATATTTGGCAAATTTGTGCTCAGAAAAAGTGAAAAATTTAGCAAATTTGTTATCCGAAAGCGTGGAAAATTTTGCCAATTTTTTGCAAATTTTATAGCTTTCGCTTGGACTGTAATAATAATAATAATAATAATAATAATACGCTGTACTCGGAAAATGAGCCTTGATCTAACCACGGATAAGTATTAATTTTGGATCGCCATGACTGCGTTGAATTTCCCTGACTACACTTAACTGAGCTTGAATCACCTAATATTGTTATATTGCACTCGCACTAAGGTAAAGACAGTGTTGTCAAAGAACATTTATAATAATTTTAAACAATTCTTCGATTGTTCAGAGAGTATATAGGACTTTTTATTTTTTTAGCACTTTTTTAAGACATTTAGGACTTTTAGGACTCGTTTTCCACCCTGTTACAGGTCGTTTAACTTAATTGATAAAAGATTACTTGTTTCGCCTACATTGTTATTAGCTCAATTAATATTATTCTAAAATCGATTTGAAAAATTTCAATTTTAATAATTAGGTTTTGAACTCAAAATTCGTTTGGAAATTTAAATTAAACGTGCTCGTGAATCCGCATCGGTGGTTCAGAGGTTAAAATTTTGCACGCCTCCAATGTAGCGACTAAGGTTCGATTCCCGTTCAATGATTGCTCCGCTTTATTATTCTTTTCAATCAATATACATAATTTTAGTTTAAGTTACAGTTTTTAATCAACCCACAGACGTCAATTTATTTAGTATACAACCATTGTTTGGTCGTATACTTCATTCACTGGCACCGTTTTATTAAATTTTATATTAAGTTACTTGAAAAAGTTTAATTTTAAAATTTGTAAATTAGAGCATTATTTAAATTCAAATTAGTAAAGAAAACTATAAGAATTATTTGTTATCTTTTCAAAGATCTAATGTCGAAAATGTTTTTTACAAGAATGTAAATTTTACAAAAAAACTGTTCGAGATTTTAAGAAAATGTAAGTGAGAAACATATGTTAGTTTTATGAATATTTCTCCAACATATGTCTGATAAAGTTTTACAAATATTGCGACAAAAGACAAAGACCCCGAAGTGAAGATAAGATCAAAAATTTAAAAAAAAATATTTAAAGATATATCGGCTAAAATGAAGAAAATTCGTTATTAAATTTAAATAAGAGATGAAGTTCGTTATAACATTTCAAATAAAGTTTGTGATAATAGCTTAACATAATCTAAATGAAAAACAATTTGCATATTAATTTTTATTCATTCAAGGCATTGAAGATATGAACCCACATGAAAAGGTACCGAGCGATGTGGCTGAGTGGTTAGCATTCTAGCCTCGCATTCGGTAGACCCGGGTTCGATTCCCGTGTCGGCTATCTTCCAATTCCTTGAGGCGAATGCTGGGATAGTTCCTATATTAAATCGTCCATGACCGTAATCCTTTCTCATCTGCCTTAACTAGGCGGATTCCATTTGTAGCTATAGCTTTAGGTTGTCAGAGCATTGCTAGGGAATTTCTTTTTATTCTTGATCACTTTCGTTTCTCGTTGTTTCCTCAGATGAAAATTCTCTCATAGCAAATAAATGCATTTCATTTGGTGCTATTTTTGTTATATTCTTAATTTGAAATATTTTCTTAAATGCAATTTACATTTGAAATGCATTTAGAATAGATTGCATAATGCATTTAGAGTATACATTTGAAATTTTACAAACATTTTAAAATACAATCGCAAAATTAATTGTGCATTAAACAAACAATGAAATTCTGAAATATTTCATCGCGAAACTTTATATTACAAATTGGTTCGTAAATGTGCCAATTCATATTGCTCTTTTAGCGAAAATACCACATTTAAACGAAATGCATTTTGAAATGTATTTTGTAGATATGCATTTGATGAACTCTGTTGTACACAAACGTGTTTACTCGTGAAACATGTACATGCAGAGAATGTTTAGTAAAATGTATTTAAATTGCTTAATTAAAGAAGGATTTTGAGAAATTAAGGAATTAAACCTGACTAAATTAATAAATGGCCGGTCATTAAACTTGATTCGAGAATATCTTTTTTCACTACTTTGGTAAATGGAAAGAGCGTTCTTAAAAGTGCGAATATTAGATGAGATTTACGCAATGTTTTTCAAAATATTTCTGAAGTAGATATTAGATGAAATTTTGATGAAGGTTTTTAAATTTGATTTTTTATTAAGCTTATATGGTGAAAAAAAATCAATCATGGGTATCTTTAGCTTAATTGCGTGGAAATTTTGGAAGGACATTTCAAATTTCGTTTGATCCAATAACCAACAGGTCCGTGGATCGAAACAATGCTTTGCTAACTTCTGTTTTTTATTTAAATATCATTTCCTTAAGTTATACTGAGCGTTAACTGGAGATATTTGATTGAAGTTTCATTGAATTTTTATGCGTGGTCAGCAGAGTGGTGCAGTGGGAGCGTTCTGGGCCCAAACCCAGATGAACGTGGATCGTAACCAGGCCCTGCTATCTTATTTTTTTAATCTTTCATTTAAACTTCAAAGCATTAGCTGAAAAATATTGGCTTAAAAATCACGCCAGTTTTTGGAAATTTACATTAATTCTAAAAATAAAAATAAAAACTTAAAACAGTACATTAAAGTTAATCTTTTATGGTATTTTATACGAAGTTACACGTTGATTCGAGCATAATATGAGTTTAAAAGAGCTAACTGATTAACAAAAATAATAATTATAATAATAATTCAAAAATTTAAAAAAAATTAAATACTGGAATAATAGATAAAGATATTAACTCGTAGATTTTCACTAAATTTTTCATTTGAGTAATTCTTCTTATAATACGCTAATTATCAAATTTTCGTAGTCATTGGTGAAGTTTAAACTACAAAGTAAATTAGATAGATTTATAAAAAAATATCAAAATAATATTGTATTTTTGCGGCACAACTATTAAAAGCGTTAATCATCTAGCTAATTAAACTTATATAAGTACGATGAAACGCGTTTTGGTGACATCATTGAAACATAAAAAAAAACAATTATTAAAAATAATTAGAATTAAAAGTTACGAATCCTTATAACCGGTCACCAAAGTTTACAACCCTCGTTAACCAGCTATTCGGACCCACGTCTAAACAATAAATTTAAACTTTAGCGTATCCTAAAACAATGTTGATTAATTGACATGTATAAATAAAAACAACAACGACCGGGAATCGAACCCAGGCCGCCCATATGGCCGGCGAGTATTCCACCACTGAACCACCAATCCTGACGAGTGCATGCAAAATATTGAAAATCGTCAGCAAATACTTTAGAGAAACAAATTTTCTTGGCATTTCAGATAATGTACTTTATTCACTGACACCATTTTATTGATTTTTTTCATATTAAGATTACTCGAAAAAGTTTTAATTATAATTTTAAAATTTGCAAATTAGAGCATTACTTGAACATAAATAAGTTAACGATATATATATATTTAAAAAGTTTATTTTAAAAGAATATAAATTTTAAAAAGAAATTGTTCAAAATTTTAAAGAACATGTAAGTGAGAAGCTATTTATTTTTTGATAGTTTCTAAAACAAATTTTGAACAAAAGAACAAAAATCGTGACTAAATAAGTTTAAAAAGTTTATAAATATAATTACAGATATAAAATATATAAAAAACTCTTATTTTTTTTCTTTGCTTAATTTTTAAAAGTAAAAAATTTCGTTCTAGAATTTAAATTACAGATAAAGTTTGTTAAAACATTGCAATTAAAGTTTGTGGTAATCATAGTGACAATGGAAATGCAAAGCATAATTATAACTACCCGCAATTTGTATATTAATTGTTAATAATATAACCACATTAAAAAGGAGTACCGAGCGAGGTAGCTGAATGGTTAGCATTCTTGCCTCGCATTCGGTAGACCCGGGTTCGCTTCCCGTGTCAGCTATCCTCGATTGTGGTTTTTCATGGATTCTCACAATCCTTTGAGGCGAATGCTGGGATAGTTCCTATTTTAGGGAGATTTAGCAGTAGCGTGCAAAATTCCGTAGGTGCTACGCTATTTGATTTTCGTGGTCAATATCGTTGCATGAGGTTCGTCCCGTTTAGCAGATGGGACGCCCAGTTTTCCACGCTATTACCTTCCATCTTGGGAGTCAGGTCGGCTTCACCAAAAATGGAACATCCTCCACGTTAAGGCAATGGAATTTCGATCAGGTGAAGCGAGGCGCGTGAAGCCGATTTTTCGCCGACCAAACTTTACGAGGATTATTTAAATACATATAATTATAAATTCTGGACCTACCTGAATTACTA
>JAQGAO010007138.1:0-11578 GCA_034697705.1 Ommatoiulus sabulosus
AGTGACACGTGATCCATTTGCACCCGCACCTGAAGTGGACAACACGGGTGTGCCCAGCCGAATCCGCTATAAGTATACCACTAAAGTAATAAGCTTAAAACGAAAATTTACTGTGCTGAATCTGTATATATTCCCTGACTTTTCAACGTTTTACAAAACATTCTCTAACCAATGACAATGTCAAAAAATCGACACAGGAACATGTTTTGCTTAATTTTTGCACGTGGTTGTGGCAATGTAAAAATTGCAAAAAAGACAACACACACTGGTCGCTGTATACAATAGACAGGTAGGAGATCACTATACAACGAATTTTTATAAAAGACATGTGCACTAGGAAAAACAAAACACTAAAAAATGGTCAACATAAGCAGGTGGTCACCATTCACAGGTGGTCACTTTTTCAGGTTTTATTGTAGTTTTTAAAAGTATTATCAAAACGTTGCCAGAACGAATGAGCCGAATGGTTGCACAGGGTGTAACCAGTCGAATACAGAACGTAGGGTGCACCCACTTCACTGAAGTTTGCACCATTGCCCAGCCGAATGGAACGTACACCGGTGCAGGTTTTTTGGACCAGTAGAATCCACCATTATTATATTTCGTCAGCTATTCTTCAAATTCGTCTGCTGTTCTTTCTTGAGTGGTTCTTTTCAAAATTTATGCTGCTTGGGCAGACGATCTGCATTCGCATATTCGGCTGGAAAAACGAGATGTCATGCCCCTTTGACGTCATAAGCTTGCACCGTGCAATATGCTGGTGCAGCCTGGAATCCATGGCTGCAGAGGGACAAGCAGCGACTGGAGAGTGTGCAGCGACTGGCCACCAGACGGTTGACACGACTGGGTCGTCTCTCTTATGAGGAGCGGCTTAAGAGGCTTAAGCTGACGACTTTGGACGCACGCAGAACTCGTGGCATGCTGATTGAGGCGTTTAAGATTGTTAAAGGGCACCTGGACGTTAACTGCCACGAGTACTTCGATCTTCGGTCAGGTGCTACGCGGGGCCATGAACTGGCCCTGGTCAAACCGAGAGCTCGCATCGATCTGAGGAAGTATTTCTTCAGCCATAATGTGATCGATGCCTGGAACCGCATACCCGGAAGTGTGCTTACGAACTGTGGTAGTGTTAATTCATTTAAGAATCGACTCGACAAAGTTATGTTCCATGTATAGATTTTTCTTACGGCAACAAGCTAGTATAGCTTTCGCTTTAATTGTTGTAATAATAATAATAATAACAGTAGTATTGTTACAATTATGCCTCGAATACATCTGCGGTGGCGGACACTTTGTAAGTGGAAGCTTAAGTATTTCCGTCTTTCGTATTTCTAACCCACATTTTTATTTAGTATTGATTTTTGTTTCGTTTATTTGTAGGGATTATGGATACCTAGACGCAGTCTGGATGAGTTTGCGGGCCCAAAGGAGGTACAAGAAACGTTTACATGAACGTCTGGAGGCGCAATTATTCATAAACCAATGCATCCGTGGCAATAGACAACATACATTTTTCGCCATACTGTGCGCCATTAGAAGATACCTCAGGAACAAATCACCACGTGGGCTCCCACGACATTAAAGTTGTATCGTTACGGTTTTTCCCGTCATTTCCTCTGCAGTAGGCTATCTTTGACATAAAAGTGTTTCTATAGTGAAGAGGGAATCTTGGCTTTTTGCCGTAGTGACCAGACCTGGTCGTGTGAGGTATCCGCTGGACGTTCTCGTAAAAACGGTAAAAAGCCAAGATTCCCTCGACGAATCACTATTGTTAAATTAATAACGAGTAACCTTTGTACCCTAACGCATTTTGATAAAGCAGACGATGCTTACTTTTTCTCGTTTGCTGAAAACTTGAAAAATATGCTCTTATTTAATCTTAAATTAATAATATTACCAAATTGACAATAACGAATAATAAATAATTTCAAGTTTATTATTATTGATATAACTAACGCAACTTTATACGCGGCGTAACTTCAATTGTTTTCGTCGCCTGCTGACAACCTTTTGACCAGGGCAATAATGGTGAATACGGCAAAAATAAGAAGCCCATTATAGGAAAATAGAAATTTTAGTTTTTTTTTTGGAAAAAAGGAAAAAAATTGTATTAGACAAAATGTTTAGGTGTCTGATTAAATTCAGTTATTATTTAAATAATTCTATATTTTTAAAAAAAATTAGCAAATTTCTGGGAGATCCTTACGATAGTTTTAGCAACAATTTACAGGGTTTTTTTCCAAAAATGTCAAAAAAAAACTTTTCCTCAAAAAAAAAAAAAAAAAGTAGAATTTTTGTGAAAAATGAAACGAAATACAATTTTTCTAAAGAAAAGCAAGCGTTTAATTTGGCGGGTAAATTAATTAATAGAGTGTAATTAACTATCGTAATAAAACGTTTCTAAAAATTTGCGAGTTTTCGAAAATAACGAGGTTTTTCCCGAAAATAATGTTTTCAAGGCGAGTTTGTAAATTTTTTTGAAATAAAAAAATGGATCTTTTTGTCAACTAATTAAAGCAGTTTTGAAATTTTGATTTAATTAATTTTGATTAATAATTAGCGATCTACGGCGCTTCTACCTTCGGACTTTCGAGCGCCTTTCAGGGGCTTGATTGCACGAAGAAGCGCACCCTGAAAGGCATTTATCGAAATCTAACGAATGGAGCGCCGCCAAGGATTCTTCCGCTAAGAGGCGCTCGAAGCATGGGGCATTGTCTTTGGAAAAAATGGCGGACTCGCAGCGTAAAAACGACGGTGATATTCGTAAGTATTTAACCCGTTTTTAACTCGTTTTGTTTTAAAATAAGGTTCGGGGGGTTAGATTTGAATGTCCCGAGCTCGTAAAACTCGCCTCGATGCGATTCAAAGGCTGATAATACGCCGATGAAGCGTCGAAAGCGTGGGTCTGCGAGGCGCTAAATTCAAGAAAAAATGCTAACTTTGACTAGGCTTATCTTCAATTTGCTGTTGATTTGACTTTTATATTAGCGTGAAATTAACTTCGTGGATCGTTATAGACGTACGGAAACATATTAAGCGAATTTCCGCTGAATAATGTCTTACGATAGAGGCCTCGACGAAATCACGTAAACACCTAAGAGCAGTGTATAGTTGAGGGTTTATTTCGTTTTAGCAAAAAAATTCGTAGGCCTAATATTCGAATGCTAGATACGATGAAATTAGCACGATTAGAACGTGTCTTAGGACGGCCACATACTAATCGTAACCAACGTGTCAATAACGATTTCGGTTACTCGATAAATCAGTCTGGAAAAATACGGCTCGTAGGCCTACATGGCTAATGGGTTTCACAATTGTGTAAAAATACACGAACGAGCGTAACCCCATAACTCGTAATGGCGTTTTTAAACTTATTAAGTTTGGTTCGAACCCCAAAATACATGAATTCAGTTTCTAAAATTTGAGTGCAGTTTATTACTTCTTCCAAGAAAATGGCGTCAGAAATTGAATTTACATTTTTTAAAAGATTATTCAGGTTTTAATATGGTTTTCACCCAGGCCTGTTTTCACCTTTTTTGCAGACGATGCCTGCACCGGGGTGGTTCATCCCATGCACCACTACAGCGGGCGGTTTAGGACCTTTGGGAGGTTGAAAATGTGTTTGCCACTGGTTGCCTAGTATGGGTATGGCGTCGGGCCGTATATCATTCTCCTTACGAGGATGGTATGGTATAGGTGGACTACTGCATGCCCCTTGACCCATCTCGGTCTCGGGGTCGATCCACGTGCTCGCTAGGACACGGATGGTCTCGTGGTTCGGCGCTCCCCGAGCACGTCTGGGCGCCAGCTGCCAAATGCCAATTCAACCAACCTCTGCAACTTTGCTGACCTTTTAGGGACGCCCCACCAAAGACATCAAACATTACGAGGTACGTGATGGTGTCTTTTATCTTAAAATGTTACCGTGAAAGTTGTTCGATATTTGGTCAGGCAGGTAAAAGGCAGGTATTGGTCAAGTTGCCTAGAATTCATTCCCAATGCTCCGTGGTGTATCATATTATGACTCTTTTGGTAAATGAATTCTACTTATTGTGTCTACCATCATTCGCTGAGTCTTGGCCTCTTCATTTTATTCAGGTTTCATAACCAGTGTGTTTTCTCAAAGTTGTGTGAGTGGTGTCCTCAAACATTTCTTGCAGAACTCCTGCGATTTTGTCTAGTGGTACAGTATGTCTCTTGCACGTCAAATAGAGACATGTTTAAACAGGATATTGCCAAGGACAGTGGGTTAATTAGGTTGAGGCTGAAAGAAAGAAAGTCTGGATCATTTCCAAACTTTGCCAAAATGTTATTAAAATTAATTTAATTTAATTTAAAATTGATTTTATAATTTTTATTTACTAAATCTAAATCATATACAAGCACAATGATAAGTAGAAATTAATCTCAATTCATCTTAGACATGCTGTGTTATCATTATCCACGTAATAGTATTTAATCTTCTGTGCCACACCCTGTATATACAACAAACATTTTTATAATTTTTTTTCTTAATATGGCAAGTAATTCATGTAACCCATGCAGTAAGAAGGGACATTCTCATTTTAAAAACTGTAGAAAATGGAGGTTTTGGGCTTGTTAATTTATATACTTGCATTAAATGCGAGCAATATGATTTCTAATGTGTTTCTAGAGTTGTTTTTATTATTTGAATTGAGCGAATGGACTAAATGTTCTTTGATGAGTTACCTTAATTATTGTTTGTTTTACGTGGTGCTAAAGCATATTACTGTAGTGTTAAAAACTAATAAAATACACTGCTGGATGAAAAATACTCATTTGTAAATATTTTTTTATAAATGATACTAGAAGCATTAATACAGCTTTCTCTAAAACTCATGAATATTGTAAAATATCTCTTAATAAAAAAAGTTTGAGAAAGAATGTAAAACGAAGTGCCAAATGGCGAGTGAAATGTTTTCATGTGTCATTTTGCCTACATTTGATTAGGATTTTTTACGTGACAATTAGCTACGGTACATTCTAATACGCTTGCTATTTCATTTTGCACTCAGTTGCAGACGATAGCTAAACTTGTCCTACGAGTTAAAATGTTTTGGGAGTGACTTTTAAGAAATTAAAGTCATGAAAAGGACTTGTTATGTGTAGCCTTGTTTTCATGTACTAGTTATAGGCCAATGTTAAGAATCCACAAAACAAACTTCTAGTTGAAATACATGAAAATTGTAAAATATATAGAACCTTGTTTCTGAAATATGGGTTGTTACCATTTGATGAAAATATGTGGAAATACTAACACGCAGTTAATCACGAGTAAATATTTGAATTTTACAAAATGTGTCATTACTTTGCTGGAAATAATTATGACGTCAATTAATGCAATAACATTAAATTAAAAAAAGTCAAGTTTTGAAGTTTTCGATAAATTTCTGTGTTAGTTACTACAAATTTTAATTTTCAGAAATGAAGCACGCAAATATTTATGGCTAATTTCGTGTGAAATAATTTGTCCTGACATTAAAAAACAACTTATGCAAATTTTTATTTTTAAACGTTTTATCTGTAATTGAATTCATATCCTAAGGTATCATGGACTTATTGATGTTTTTAGATTACAATTAATGCAGCCTAACTATAATGAAATACGCCTTGAAATTGTTCATAAAATATTATTTCAAATACATCGTGCCTTAGTTTGATACAACAATGGCAGAGTTTTATCTGTTGACCTTAAAAAGTCTTCCAACACCACTATCTGCAGGTTGATTCGTTTAATTTTGAATGATGTTTTTATCATTTTTCGTCGGCATTTTGCAAAGTCACTTAAATTGAAACATGTTTGTTTGATTTCTTATTTTGAGTTTTGGATAAATTCCATCACGTATTCAACTGGAGAACTTGAAAAGGGCAGTTCATAATGGACGTCTTCTGAGTTTAGCAAATTCCAACTTTTTTTTCCCAAACTCTCGTCCACTACCATGAGCTTTGCAAGTTTGCACGCACTTCTACATAAATTTACCATAATAAATATAACTTTTCCAAAAAAAATTAAATAACTGCGTTTTTAAATGTTATTCGTGCAAATTCTTTGTCAAGAGTTTATCATCAATACCAGCATTTAATTTTAACTTTAATTACAGCTTATCTTCTTGCATATTTATTGTATGTATGTAAAATGCCGTGTTATTCATAAAGAATTTCGTTCACTCCATGATTTTAGAGAACCAGCAAACCTTAACTCGAATTTAACTTACGTTTAATGTTAAAGTCTAGCATTTGCAATGTTTAGAAAAATGAAAAAGATTTTTGAGATTGTCAATAACTATAATTTTATTCAGTATTTTCAAGGATAAGTTAAATTCTTGATGCTTTTTGCTTCTTAAGTCTCTAACCTATTGAAGATGGCGACACTTTGACAACTTAAACAAGAGATTGTTTTACAAAGATAATGTTATATTTTTAATTGGGTGAAAATTAACACTACGAGTAATACAACAATTTTACAATTTTTCACATAAACATGGATTATCGAACATATTTTCTTAGCATATTGTCTAAGATCAGCAGCTCGAAAGTGTCGAGAACATAATTAGACAATTAAGTTTCAATATTAAATTATACGAGTCATAGGTGATAACCAACAAGAAAAGGACCTACTTGGACTATAGTTGTAAACATTATTAACATGGTTGTTTTTAATCTATAACGGGTTTTTTAAAAAAATATTAATAGTTAGTTTCTTAGCATTTCACGACTCATCGGACAAGTCTTCATAATCTGTTATTTCAGATATCATGCACACTCCAATATTCATGTGACATTTACGTCATAACATACACTTTTCTGAGTAATTAGTACTTACTCATCGAGAAATTCATGTTTCTAGATGTGGTAAAGTTAGTTTTATCCTATGTTCATGTAAATGTCTTTTCTTCCATAAATTACAAAAAATATTGGTTTGTTGGTTATATCTTGCTTTGACATTAAAGGGGTCGGGGGATAGTTAATGAATTAACCGGATAGAAATTGGTTTCCGGCGCATTTTCTTGAGTAATTACTACTATTTGTTTCTTAACATTTTTTGTTATTGGACGTATGTACATGTATTTAAATTCAAAAGATTAACCCCGTAGAGGCCTACTGAAATGGACGTCAACAAGTGTTTGTTTAAACTGTAGTTGTTATTATTGGAAGTCAGATTAAAAATGGCTTCAGCAATAACAATTGGAATGTACTTATTGTACAGTATTGCTTTGAAAGCGACCAGAAATCAAAAAACAATATTACAATTCTGTATATTAAACAGAAATGAAGCGACTTTATATAAATTAATGGCTCTTAAGCATGCATGATTCAAATTGCACACACCCTCTTTGGTTGGCTATCCTTTTGGACTCTATTTTATCAACATTTTGTCAACATTTCAAGAAAATATGATTTATGTCGGATTATATAATCTACCCCTGATATGTGGATGCGATATGTCATCGGAGTAATATTTCATTATGAAGGAAATATTATCATTATCGTATCAGTTTGCAGCTTTTAGAATAATATTTTAGGTGCAGTTTTAGGAAAGGATCCAGACGTTGTATATTAAAAGGGGATTCTGTTGATTTAATAGCTATAGGAATTTATTTGAAAAGATTTTTTTAAAATAAAATGAAACTATCCTGAACTTTTATTTTCTGAAAAATGTCTCGAAATTCTCGAAAATTGCATTGAATAAATCTTAGACTTTGGTTCGATGCTCCAATAATCCTGGTTAAATGATGATTCCAGGAATTATTATTAGAGATATTAACATCTAGATATTTCACAATATCAACAGCTGGAGATGAACCCCACCCAAAACGTATGAGTGATATTAATATATACAATACAATTAACTATAATCAATCTATTAAATATTCATTTTACCATTTTAATCGTTGGCTAAGGCTTCTTGAAAATTACATATTTCTTAACAATTTAAATTTAACGTTTAGAAATTTCAAAATAAGTGAAATGCCCTACCCCTATATGTTTATTTATTTTATTAATTTTTTTATGTTGTTAATAGTTTGAAATATTTCAACGAATGAATTTATACTTTTATAAAAAAAAATTGAGTAAAGTTTGGTAGCAGTCTTCTGGAGAAAAAATACTTGTAAATATATTTTTATAAATGATACTATAAGCATTAATACAGCTTTCCATAAATCTCATAAATATTGTCAAATTTTTGCAAGTGAAATATCGAATGGCAAGTAAAATGATTTCATGTGTCATTTTGCCTACATTAGATTGGGATTTTTCACCAGACAAGCTACCGTAATTTCTAATATGCTGGTTATTTCTTTTTGCACTTAGTCGCAGACGACAGCTAAACTTGCCCTTCGAGTTAAAATGTTGTAGGGTTGACTTTTAAGAAATTTTTTGATGAAAATATGTGGAATTACTAACATTCAATTAATCACGAGTAAATATTTAAGTTTTACAAAACGTGTCATCACTTTACTGGCAATATATTATGGCGTCAATTAATGCAAAGGCCTTAAACTTAACAGTCGAGTTTTTAAGTTTTCGATAAATTTCTGTGTCATTAGCTACGGATGTTAATTTTCAGAAATAAAGCATACAAATATTAATGGTTAATTTCTGTAAAATATTTAGTTGCGACATTGAAATCATAACTGAATTCATATCCTAAGGTATCATTGACTTATTGATGTTTTTAGACTACAATTAAAGCAGATTAACTCACGGTGGCCTAACTAAACTGAAATACGCCTTAATTAAAATTGTTCGTAAAATGTTATTTGATATACATTGTTTGATACAACAATGGCTGAGTTTAATCTGCTGACCTTAAAAAGTCTTCCAACATCACTATCTGTTGTCTCATTCAATTTTGAAGGACGTTTTTATCATTTTTCGGCGGCATTTTGCAATGTCACTTGCATTTAAACATGTTTGTTTAATTTGTTATCAAAAACGTTCATTGCAGTTCATCGAAACTGCAAATATTTCTAGCACAATGTTGACGTATTATAACTTTTCCAAAACAAGCCCTTATAAAAAAAATTTTTTTCTAACAAAAACATGAGCGAAATAAATTCAATTAAATACACAATATCAAAAATTTGTTTCTAATACGTCAATTTTCATGTAACTACAATTAATATTTGACGGAGTTTTTTATAATATTATTTTTTACTGAAAGTTGCAGTTTCGAAATTCTTACGATAATCAGGTACGGTATCAAACCTGAAAAAACCTGAGAAAAATGCGAATATTGCCACGATGAGTAGCAATAAATTCAATCAGCATCAAATTTTATAAAATTTCGAAGCCCGATTATACGAGTAAATTAAATATGAAATTTATTGTAACTACATGGAAATGTTGGTGATGTACACGTATCCGAAAACATGGGAAAATTGACTTGTAACTAATTGACCGACGAGTAATGATCATCATTTATGAACAGCCCTTAATTGTCACGCACTTCAATTGAATACGCGTGATTGAATACAAACTGAAAATAAAAATCAATAACCCCAAAAGGACAAAACGCATGATCCACTCATTTTAAAAGAGATAAACTGAAGATTGTGTTGATTACAGTTTTTGGAAAAGCTTTAAAAATCCAAGAGATGAAAACTTGTGCCACTGTAGCACCGAACAAGCACACGAGCTATTGCCTTATTAAACTATTGATTTGAAATTGGGGCCAACGAGCAGTGACGAATTGTTCTGAATGTAAGTTTTAATTTCATATATGAGAGATCAGGCCCTATAAGAGGAATTATACAAGGGAATGCAAAGTTTTTTCCGGGCCTCTTTCCTTAATTATCTATTTTTTTGAAAACATTGCCAAAATTTTCTAATAGGCCTTAAGAATTTTTTTAATATTTTAAAATATTGTCACTTAACATTTTTCAAAATTTTGCAAATTTCCTTTTGGAAAAGGTTGAAAATTGTAAAAGTTTATATTAGGAAAAAATTAAACGTTTTACAAATTCGTGCTCGGAATAAGTGCCACATTTGGAAAATTTGTACATATTAAGAATTGAAAAATTTGTCCAAAAATAATGTGGTAAATTCTATAAATTTTTACTCAAAAACGTAGTATATTTTGTAAATTTGTCTTTGAAAAATGTTGAGCATTTTGAAACTTTTTACTCGGAAAAGGTTAAAACATTTAACATTTTTTTGCAAATTTGCATTTGGAAAATGTGGAAATTTTTAAATTCTTGAAAAATGTTGAAAATTGTACAAGGTTGTACTCGAATAGGGTTGAAAATTGTACAAATTTATCCTTGGAAAACGTGGAATATTTTGTAAATTTATCCTAAAAAGATATTGAAAATTTTGCAGATTGGTCCTCGAAAAATGTTAAACATTTTGTTACTCATAAAACTGCTAGACTAAATAGTCCTGGGCGGCCAGGCCCCGGAGCAATGCTACCTCATCTCCCTGGGCCTGTAAGAGATATAAAATGGATTGCATATAGAAAAAAAAATGATTTTTAAAAATATTGAGACTCACTCGCTTGTTTCGGGACACACGATTTCATAAAATTAACGATAGATAGATTTATTTGATTGTTTTAGTTAATGCAACTGCCTATTGTTACTAAAACGGAAATTTACCGTGAAATTTGAAGTAACTTGGCCGCTAACTGCCATCACTTAGGAAAAAAGTAAGAATTGTTCTACATTTCGAAATACAAAAGATTATACAAATTATCCGGAAAGGTTGGGAAAAGAATTTCTTCAATCCACCAACTCACCATTTGCTTAAAATTTTCACCAGGGTTTGCAATTATGGTTTATCGAATGACATCCCTCTTGCTGGCGCTGCTGCTGTTCATTTTGGCGCTTTGCAACTGCTGCGATAGACGCAAGCCCGACTTTCCGAAACCGGAGCTGCTATTCCCGGGACTGTCTGAGAACGTCGCCAAAATTAGCGCTTCTGATGCCAGTGGGTATCTGGAATCGCTTATCTCGGCGACAGTCAGTATTTTTCCGGGTGGTGAGTTTATGGCCCTCATGATCAGCGGTGTTATGAACATGGTGAGCATGTTATCAACAGCTGAGACCAGTTTTGTAAAATTCGTTGATCATAGCATCGGTGTGGCGGCCATCGCGGATATCAAAGCAAAACTAGTCACGGTGGAAAATAGATTGAAAGAAGCCAACGTAAGTTTTATCATGTATTTAAAAGTTTCTTAAGGAATGTTTCATGCAGGTTTCATGTGTCTGCGTGTGTTTTACATGTGGAAAAACCACCGCTTCTAAGATACTACTCTATTTACTGTTTAAAATTGTATTGATAACGAGACATAAAGCACTTGCTTCTTTGCATATTTTAAATGTTACAATAAAGATTAATTAAAAAAACTTAAAACAGGATTAACACTTTGGAACACAGCATTTCAAATTAATAAGTAACTCCAAATATTCCTAAATCGATATAAATAAATTTTAAAAAATTTAGTTCTTTGTGTCTTTGTGTAGAACTACTGTGTTCATTAGTCATATATTACCTCCTTTTTAATTAACTTTGTATCCAGTTAGGAATTTTTAGAGTAGCTTTTTGTACATAGAAT
>JAQGAO010007139.1:0-11577 GCA_034697705.1 Ommatoiulus sabulosus
TCTTCCTGTCAGAAATGCAGATATCCATGAGATAATAGAGGGATTAATTCCGAATGATTTAAGTTCCATGTTTTACGCCATTAGTCATAAACTCTATCCTCTCGTGGGGCTGCTCCTGGCGGCTGGTGAACGTATTTCTCGTGGATACTGGATGAACGTACGAAGAAAGCTCTAGAGCGAGAATCCGTCGATGCTGGAGTGCTTGCTGGCCGTGGGTGCAGAATGCCCGAAGTTGTCCATCATGTGCAGAAGGTCCTTCCTTCTACGATCACTACGGAACCCAGGCTCGGAATCAGATCAAGAATCAGCCCTTGCCCCCACTCATCAAAAGGTATCTTTTTTCCGAAATCCTGTAAGATGGACAGCCGCAAGACGCCGTCTCGCGGTAGTGCACGGTGTCTATTATGTTTTATTTTTGGCAAATTTGTTGATTGTTAGTGGAAACTTTACTGCATGGGAGAGATCTCGTCACGCCCCTCGTACGCCATACTTCATCCGAATCTCGATGAGTAATAAAATACTCACAAACTGACTATTGGGCTCTTTCATTTTGTACCTCGAAACGTTCTCTGAAAAGTAATACGCTAAGGTCTCGCATTTCGATTGTATTTCACTTTGATTCTCTAATGTCTCTTCCGGAACGGCATTGGGACTCTGCCTCGGAATCCAACAACCTAAACTACCGGTCATATGTTTTTTAATGAAACGACCGGCCCAAGTGCTTCATCAAAAATTTGAAATTGTCGATTAATTCCTCGAAATTTTCCGAGGATCTAAGTGTGGAAAAATAGCTGTTTCGAGTGGTTTGTTATTGGTGTGATTATTAAATAGCCTACTGTTAAAATGCTTATCATTCCAAAGTTTGAATTAATTCAGTGATTTTCCAGACGTATTTTATGGATGTCCTCCTGCGCTTTCTAGACACACGCACGATGCGAAATAGGGGATCAGCTGACATCCGATTTGAAACATTGGCGTTTTTTCGACCACTTTCTTTTTAATCTTTAGTGGATTAAGTAATAGGTCAGAAAGGTCAGTAGCATAATTTATGATATTATCAGTTCTCAATTTAAATTTTCAGGGTACTAAAATTAGAATGTTCCATTGTCAGTGCATGGTCAGTCGATTGAATGGTCAATGTCATAGGATGATGTATTAAATGTGTATTAGTTAACAGTGGTGACTTAATTGAATAGTCAGTTTTATCTCATAACTTTGGATTGTAATTTTAATGTTTATTTTAAGCAGTTGTCAATTTCATTGCTTACTTGGATGATAATTTGAATGTCCATTTTCAGTAGTAATCAATGTCAATGGTCACTATAGATGATAATTTTAATGTTTATTTTCAGTAGTGGTCAATTACATTGGTCACTTTGGATTGTAATTTTGATGTTTATTTTCAGTAGTGGTCAATATCATGGATCATTTTGGATTTTAACTTTAATGTTTATTTTCAGTAGTGGTCAGTATCATTGGACACTTTGGATTATAATTTTAATGTTTCTTTTCAGTAGTAGTCAATATCAATGGTCACTTTTGATTATAACTTTAATGTTTATTTCCAGTAGTGGTCAATGTCATTGGTCATTTTGGATGGTAACTTTTAATCGTAGTCACTTTAAATGTCTGTTATTGGAATGCGTCGTACCTCAGAACAGGACGTTTTCTCGTTCCTTGAAATGGGACGTTGATTGTCTCATATCTTCGGTTTATATTCATCTATTTTTTAGATTTATTTAGTCCTAAAATGCTTTCGCCGTCAAGTTACGTATTCCGCCGATTGAATTTGCGCGAATTGACCCTGTTGCACATTGCGGCGAAAGATGGCCACGTGGAAACTGTCTAAACTCCTGAGTCAAGGAGCCGACGTCAACTGGTCGACGTGTCAGGGAATAACGCTGTTGCATCTGCCCTCTGCGGGAAACTGTTTAGGCAAGTCAAATCTTGAAAGAGCAGCGTGCGATGCATGATAGCATTTTTATGCGGTCTTGGAATGATCTCATACGTGAGGAATTGGAAAGGTCTCGCGTTCCTCCCAAACCATGAAAGTAGAGCATTTGGTGACTAATGCAGAAAGGGGTGCAGTGCGTGATGTTAAGCTTAATGTCCTGAGTTAGGCCTACTCTTTTAGAAATGGTCAAAATGCTGGTCGATGCCGGAGCCAATGTAAATTCTCGCGACGAAGCTAAGTGGACGCCTCTCATAAACGCTTGCTACGTGAGCCAAGAGACCATTGGTTGATACCTGATGGAAAAAGGCGCAGAGGTGAACGCGCGCTGTTCTATTGGCAGGACGCCTTTGGTGTACGCCATCGGCAGCAACCCCTGTGGCGTGTCATTCATCTTCGACCTGCTATGGGCTGGGGCCTGCGTTAACGACCGTGATGTGGATGGCAGGACGCCGCTAAATGTCATTGTCGGAAGTGTGAAAAGCCAAGAGGACATGTGGGATATCCTCCAGCTTCTGCTGATTTACTCACGCGACATTGATGCAACTGACAATTCTGGCACCACGGAGCTACATCGTGCCGAACAAAACAACGATTTGAAAGCGGCGCTGATGTTGATCAAGGCGGTTGCAAGGTGAACGTCGAGGTGCCTCGACGCCAGCGTCCTATGCCATAGAGTACGAAAATCACAATATTTTTGAGATATTCTTGGCGGCCGGTGCTCGTGTCTCTCGTAGCGACTTACTGAAAGTCAATTAACGCGTGTTGCATAATCCGGGGAAGTGGAGACATGTCCTTGCCTTGTGCGCCGAATGCCCAAAGTTGTCACAAATGTGCAGGAGGACCTTTTATGACTACTACGGGAACGGGTCCCCGAATTACATCAAGAAGCTGCCGTTGCCCCCGTTGATCAAAAGGTACTTTTCTTTCGAAATCTTGTAACGGACAACGACGAGATGTCTGGCGATAGTTTCGAATTTTTTTGGTTTTATTTTTGCACATTTCACGATTTAACTCGTGAAATGCCGCGTCCTTTGTACATTGTTCCTTATCGTAGACTCTGGTAATAAAATATTCGAGAACGGAACGGTTTTGTACCGAAGCTTTATGTAAGAATCATATTTTTTAACCCAAACTATACAAGCAAGAGAGCTTTTGGGTAACTGAAGTAATCGATTAATTTCTATTTTATTTTTCTGACAATTTTGAGTGTTTCCAGATGGCCGTTTGGAATTCTTTGGTTTATTATTCAGCTCGAGTTGTTCCATCCTTTTGATGGGTTGCTTGTTAGATTTGTCAATTTAACGGGTTCTCCCAGACCCGGAAAACCTGGACTAGTCAGGGAACTTGAAAATGTATGGAAAAGTCAGGGAAGAATGACTTTTTTTTTCGAAAAAGTCAAGGCCCATTTCGAAACATTTTTACATTTTCCCACTACAAATTTGCAAGACTTTCTGAGGGCAAATTTGCAAAATTTTCCACTTTTTTCGAGGACAAATATTTAAAAATTATTACGTTTTTGAAGGAAAAAGTTGCACATTTTTCCTCGTGTTTATGGACAAAAGTGCAAATTTTCCACGTTTGTCGATATCAAAATTGCAGAATTTTCTACGTTTTACAAGTTTGCAAAACTGTCCACATTTTCCGAATGCATTAATTATTTTTAAAATTGAAAATTTTCACACTGTGTCGAGTTTCGAAAATGTAAATTTTTCACGTTGTCATTGGTCAGGGATTTTTTTTTAAACCTAGAAAAGTCACGGAAAATTAAAAATGAGATTTCTCGGGGAACCCTGTAGCAGCTCTTCATTCAAATATTTGATATTTTCGGCGGTGCTATTTTTTGTCATTTTATTTGTAAACGTACTTTATGAATTGCCCCTGCGCGATAATGCTTCTTATAGCTAGGCGCACGTATAATTCGAAATGTTGCGTCATATGACTTGAGATTAAAATAGTTGAGTACACGTGTTGCTGCGTACTTGCTCCATCTTTTATAATTTCACGACTTATAATCTAATTTATAGACTTATAATATAGTCTAATTTTGAATTCCAACGAAAGATACAGTCACGGTATACAGGTACGTTATGGTCAGTGGTCACCTCGAATGACCATTTTAAAAGTTAATTAACACCTCGAGTGACTTCGTTCAGACCACCAAGAAAGTATAATTCAGTGGTCACTTTGAATGACCACTTTTAAAGTCTATTTCAATTCAGTATTCTAGTTTAATTTAGTGTTCACTTTGGATGACCACTGTCAAAATGCAGTATAATTCAGTGGTCACTTTGGATTACAACTTTAAAAATCTAGTTTAATTCAGTGGTCACTTTGGATGACCACTTTAAAAGTCTATTTCAATTCAGTATTCACTTAAGATGACCACTGTCAAAGCGCAGTATAATTCAGTGATCACTTTAAATGACCACTGTCAAAATATAGTATAATTCAGTGGTCACTTTGGATGACCATTTCAAAATCTAGTTTAATTCAGTGGTCACTTTGGATGACGACTTTTAAAATCTAGTTTAATTTAGTATTCACTTTAAATGACCACTGTCAAAGTGCAGTATAATTCAGTGGTCACTTTGGATGACCACTTTCAAAATCTAGTTTAATTTAGTGGTCACTTTGGATGACCACTTTAAAAGTCTATTTCAATTCAGTATTCACTTAAAATGACCACTGTCAAAGTGCAGTATAATTCAGTGGTCACTTTGGATGACCACTTTCAAAATCTAGTTTAATTCAGTGGTCACTTTAAATGACCACTGTCAAAATGCAGCATAATTCAGTGGTCACTTTGGATGACCATTTTAAAATCTAGTTTAATTCAGTGGTCACTTTGGATGACGACTTTTAAAATCTAGTTTAATTCTGTGGTCATTTTGGATGACCACTGTCAAAATGCAGTATAATTCAGTAACCACTTTGGATGACCACTTTCAAAATCCAGTTTTATTCACTTAAAATTAACTTTAAATTACTATTTTCAGAGTAATGTTTAATTCAGTGGTCAAGTTGGATAACAACTAGCTTTCAAAATATGTACAGTGTATACATGCAATTATAACATAAGTATAATTCAGTGGTCACTTTAGTTGACCCCTTTTAAAGACAAGTTTAATTCAGGCTAAGTCAGTGATCACTTGGACTGAGTATACATGGAGAGTGGCTCAACGTGAAAATGATACACCTATGTTCATAGCTAATTATCTTGATTTCAATAAAAAAGAATTTTTGGAATTGACGGTAACTTTCATTCGTGGTCAGTTTTAATGTCTTTTACTCGAATGGGACGTTCCTTGGAATGGAACGTTGATTCTCTCGTATCCAGGGCTTTTATTCGTCTAATTTTGAGATTTCTTTAGTCCTAAAATGTTTATGCCGGGGGATTATGCTTTGGACCAGTTGAATTATTTTTTGGAATTGAGCCCGTTGCACAGCGCTGCGAAAGATGGTCACGTGAAAACGTTGTCTCAACTCCTGAGTCAAGGAGCCGACGTCAACCAGATGATGCAGGGTGGACTAACGCCGTTGCTACTGGCCTCTGCAAGAAGCTCATTAGGCAAGTCAAATCTTGAAAAAACAGTGCGATGCATTTAAGCATTTATAAGCGGTGATTGAATGATTTCATTCACGAGGAATTGGAAAGGCCTCGCGTTCCGCGTAAACCACGGAAGGAGAGTGTTCCGTGTAAACCGCAGAAAAGAGGCATTGCTTAAAAGCGCGGAAGCGGATAATCGCTGCATGCTGCTGGACACGATCGTTCTTTCGGCTCGCGCTGGAGAAAACTCGTAATAGAGACAGTGCCTCTTCTCATTCTGCAATGGCATATCTTTGACCGTCAAAATTAAAACTTGCATCCCTTGTCGAGCAAAATTATTCAAATTGTCTCATGTTCCTGCCATTCGTTAAGCTTAATCTCCTTTGTAACTCTTTCAGAAATGGTCAAAATGCTAGTCGATGCCGGAGCCAATGTAAATTCTCGTGATCAAGCAAACCGCACTCCTCTTATCATCGCTTGCTACTTTGGCCAAGAGACCATCGGACGATACCTGATAAAAAAAGGTGCGGGGGTGCACACGCGCTGTCGTTTGGGCTGCACGCCTTTGGTTTACGCCATCAAAGGCAACCTCTGCGGCGTGTCACTCATCTACGACCTGCTGCGGGCTGGGGCCTGCATTAAAAACCATTGTCAGTTAGGTGAGATGCCGCTCCATGCTGCCGTCAGTCGAAGAAGCCATTTGGACGATAACAGATTGGATATCCTCCGGTTTCTGCTGACTTACCCGTGCGACATCGATGCAGCGAACGTATGTGGCAGCACGGCGCTGCATTTTGCCGAACTAAACAACGATCTAAAAGTGGCGCTGATGTTGATCAAGGCGGGTTGCAAGGTAGACATAGTTGATATTAAAGGCATGACGCCAGTGTCTTACGCCATAAGGCACAAAAACCACAATCTTTTGGAGATATTCTTGGCGGCTGGCACTCGTGTCTCTCATAGCGACTTTCGGAACGCCAAACTAGTATGCGTGTCAAATGATCCGACAAAGTGGGAACGCGTCCTGGCCTTGTGTGCCGAATATCCGAGCTTGTCTCGAATGTGCAGGAGGACCTTCTACGACCACTATGGGACCGAGGCCCGGAATCGCATTGAGAAGCTGCCGTTGCCCCCGTTGATCAAAAAGTTTCTTTATTTCGAAATCTTGTAACGGACAACGACAAGATGTCGTCCGACGATGGTTTTGACATTTTACAATTTTACTCGTTGTTGTAAATTCGAAGTAGACAGCGCAGGAGGAACCTTGCTGCGCCCTTTGTAGGCCGTTCCTTTTTGGAGACTCGAGTAATAAAATAGTCGAGAAACTGATGCTCGTACTTTTTGAAAATGTATATGGAGAAGGGTTCACGGAAAGGTTTCGAGCTACGGTCTCGCTTTTAAAAACTCTTAAATTTGATTTTCTAAAGTTTCTTCTGGAACGGTTTTGTACCGAAGCTTCAGGTACGATTCATAATTTTTAACCCAGACTATACCCGCAGCGAGCTCTTAGGTAACTAAAATAATCGATTAATTTCTATTTTATTTTTCTGAGATTTTTGAGTGATTCTAGATGGCCGTTTCAAAGTCTTTTGTTTATTATTCAGCTCGAGTTGTTCCATCCTTTTGATAGATTGCTGGTTCAGTTTGTCAATTTACCAGGGTTTCCCCAGACCTGGAAAACCTGGAAAAGTCAGGGAAAAATGACTTTTTGAAAAAGTCAGGGTAAATTCAACGTTGTCAGGGCCCATTTAAAACATTTTGACATTTTCGCACTACACATTTGCAACAGTTTCTGAGGACAAATTTGCATAATTTTTCACGTTTTGTGCAATTTATCAAAATTTTCTTCGTTTTTCGAGTACAAAAATAGGACTATTTTCCACATATTTCAAGGACAAAAATGCACAGTTTTCTACTTATTTCAAGGAAAAAATTGCAAAATTTTCCTCGTTTTTAAGGACAAAAGTACAAAATTTTCCACGTAGGACAATTTTCCACATATTTCAAGGAAAAAAATGCACAGTTTTCTACTTATTTCAAAGACAAAATTGCAAAATTTTCCGCGTTTTTAAGGACAAAAGTACAAAATTTTCCACGTTTTCCAAGAACAAAAGTTTGAAAGTTTCCACGTTTTTCGAGGACAAAATTGCCGAATTTTCTACGTACGTATATATTTCACTGTGTCGAGTTTGGAAAATATGTGAATTTTTCAAGTTGTGATTGGTCAGACAAATTTGTTTAAAACCGGGATAAGTCACGGAGATTGAAAATGGAATTTCTGGGGGAACCCTGTAGCAGCTCTTAATTCCCATATTTGATGATTAGGTGGTGCTATTTTTTGAAATTTCTTTTTTGCAAACGTACTTTATGAATGGCCCTCGTTCGATGATGCTTTCGAGTTCCAGGCTAACGTATAATTCGAAATGTTGCGTCATATCACTTGAGATTTAAAACAGTTGAGTGCACGTGTTGCTGAGCGTACTTGCTCCATTTTTTATAATTTCAGGAATATAATCTAATTTATAGACCTATAATATAGTTTAATTTTGTATTCCAACGAAAGGTACAGTCACAGTATACAGGTACGTTATGGTCAGTGGTCACTTCGAATGACCATTTAAAAAGTTAATTAACACCTCTAATGACTTCGTTCAGACTACCAATGATGAAAGTCTAATTTAATTCAGTGGTTGCGTTAGATGACCACTTTTCAAAGCCTATTTCAATTCTGTGTTCACTTTGGTTTCAAAATCTAGTTTAATTCAGTGGTCATGCACTTCGGATGACCACTTTCAAAATCCAGTTTAATTAAGTGGTTACTTTGGTTTCAAATTAATCTAGTTTAATCAGTGGTCACTTTGGATGACTACTTTCAAAATCTAGTTTAATTCAGTGGTCATTTTGGATGCCCACTTTCAAAATCCAGTTTAATTCTGTGGTCTCTTTGCATGACCACTTTCAAAATCCAGTTTAATTCAGTGGTCACTTTGGATGACTACTTTCAAAATACAGTATAATTCAGTGGTCACTTTGGATGACCACTTTCAAAATCCAGTTTTATTCAGTGGTCACTTCGGATGATCAGTTTCAAAATCCAGTTTAATTCAGGCCAAATCCGTGATCACTTGGAATGAGTACGCATGTACAGTGGCCCAAATTGAAATGATACAGCTTTGTTCATAGCTAATTATCTCAATTTCAAAAAGTTACAATTTCTGGAATTGATGGTAACGTTCATTCGTGGTCACTTTTAATATCTGTTACTCGATTGTGACGTTCCCCGGAACGGGATGTTTATACTCTCATGTCCTTGGTTTCAATATATTTTAGATTTATAAAGTCCTAAAATAATCATGCAGTCGGATTACAGCATCAACCAATTTTTCCCGTTGCACATCGCGGTGAAAGATGGCCACGAGGAGAAGGTGTTTTAACTCCTGAGGCAAGGAGCTGACGTCAACCAGTCGATGCATAATGGACAAACGCCATTGCTTCTTGCCTCTACAGGAAGCTCCTTAGGCAAGTCAAATCTTGAAAGAGCAGCGGTCGAAGCGTTTTAGCATTTTTAAGCAGTTCTGGAATGACCTCATTTGCGAGGAATTGGAAAGGTCTCGCGTTATTGGTAAACCATGGAAGTAGAGCGTTCCATGACAAATGCGGAAGTGGAAAAGTGGAACATTCCGAGTAAGCCGCAGAAAAAGGTTGCGTGAAACCGTGGAAGCATGTCACCGTTGCATGCCACGGAACACGTTCGTTCTTACAGCTGGCGTTGGAAAAACTCGTAATAGAGACAGTGCCTCTTCTCATTCCGTAATGGCATATCTTTGTCCGTCAAAATTCAAACATGCATCCCTTGTCAAGCAAAATCATTGGATAATTCCTTTTTGCTCCAGCCATTCATTGAGCTCAATTTCCTTTACTCTTTTAGAAATAGTCAAAATGTTGGTCGATGCCGGAGCCGATGTAAATTCTCACGACGAATTCAAGATGACGCCTCTTATCACCGCTTGCTTCTATGGCCGAGAGCCAATCGGCAGATACCTGATGGAAAAAGGCGCAGAGGTGAATGCGCGTGGTCATTATGGCTTTACACCTTTGGTGTATGCTATCAGCAGCAACCCCTGTGGCGTATCATTCATCTCCGACCTGCTGCGGGCTGGGGCCTGCGTTAACAACCGTGATAAGTATGGCATTATGACTCTCCATGCTGCCATCAGATGGAGAAGCCATTTGGACGATCGCAAGTTGGATATCCTCCGGCTTCTGCTGACTTACCCGTGCGACATAAACGCAGCAAACGTATATGGCAGCACGGCGCTGCATTTTGCTGAACAAAACAACGATCTAAAAGCGGCACTGATGTTGATCAAGGCTGGTTGCAAGGTGGACATCAAGGATGGTGATGCCTTGACACAAGTGTCTTTTGCCATAATTCACGACAACCACACTCTTTTGGAGATATTCTTGGCGGCTGGCGCTCGTGTCTCTCATAGTGACTGGCTGAAAGAAAATGAACGCGTGTTGCCTAATCCAACTGAGTGGAAACGCTTCCTGGCCTTATGCGCTGAATGTCCGAGGTTGTCCCAGATGTGCAGGAGGACATTCTACGACCACTATGGGACCGAGGCTCGAAATCGCATCGAGAAGCTGCCGTTGCCTCTGTTGATCAAACAGTACCTTTCTTTTGATATCTTGTAACGGACAATGACGAGATGTTGCCTGGCGATGGTTTTGACTTTTTTGGTTTTGTTTTGGCACGTTTTATGATTTAACTCTTTGTTGTAAGTTGAAACTTGTCAGCGCAGGAGGAACCTCACCGCGTCCTATGTACACCATTCCTTATCGGAGACTCGAGCAATAAAATATTCGACAAACTGATGCTCGTACTCTTTGAAAATGTGTACAGAGAAGGGTTCGCGGAAAGGTCTACGAGCTATGATTTTGCTTGGAACGACTCTTAAATTATATTTTCTAAAGTTGGTTCCGGAACGGTTTTGTACCGAAGCTTCATGTACGATTCATATTTTTAAACCCAGACTATACCAGCGAGTGAGCTCTTATCTAACTGAAATAATCGATTACTTTCTAGTTTATTTTTAAGAAAATTTTGAGTGATTCTAGATGGCCGTTTGGAAGTCTTTGGTTTATTATTCAGATCGAGTTGTTCAATCCTTTTGATGGATTGCTGGTTCGATTTGACAATTTACCAGGGTTTCCCCAGGCCTGGAAAACCTGAAAAGTCAGGGAAGAATGACTTTTTTTTGAAAAAGTCTGGGACCATTTGGAAACATTTTGACATTTTCCCAGTAGAAATTGGCAAAATTTGCAACAGTTTCTGAGGGCAAATTTACAAAACTTTCCACATTTAACGGATGGCAAATTTTCAAATTTTAAAAAGTATTTTACTGTGTCCATTTTGGAAAATATATCAATTTTTTACGTAATCATTGATCATAGAAACTTTTTTAAATCCTGGAAAAGTCAGGGAAGTTAAAAAGGAAATTTCTGTGGGACCCCGTATACGGACGCGATGTATGGATGTCCCCCTCACGAGGATGTCAGCTAGAGCAACGTGCAATACAAAATATATTAAAACGGTATGGCGCCTCTCAGCTGATTATGAGATCTAAACTAAGAGCTTTCAATTTGTTCAATTTTTAGTTTAAATTTACCTTTAAGGAGTTGTTTTAAATAACGTGAAAACTGTTTGAAAGGTAGGTGCGTCAATTCGATCGAAAACGAGAAACTTAACGAGGTAATTATAGGAATTAATTATTGGTAATGAAACAATATGTACTGCACGTTCAGAGCCCGTTATAGGACAATACAAATCAATTTTTTTTCAGAAAAAAATAAATAAATGTATTTAATAGCAGCCTACATACGGGTACTCTGCGTCAAATGACGCGTTTTGCGTCATTACGACCGGGTAAAACAAAACAAACAAAAAATTTCAGCGAAAAAAAAACTAAACTGCTGTGCAAACTTAGCGCATCACCTATAAAACTTAAAATAAAATTTAGAATACATACTCTAGGTACCCCTATTGATGATTATTTAATTAATTATCTTCTTT
>JAQGAO010007140.1:0-11577 GCA_034697705.1 Ommatoiulus sabulosus
TTTTGCAAATTTGTACTAGGAAAACGTGGAAAATTTGCCAAATTTGTACTCAGAAAACGTGGGAAATTGGGTAAATTTGTACATGGAAAACGTGGGAAATTTTGCAAATTTGTACACGGAAAACGTGGAAAATTTTGAAAATTAATACTTGGAAAATGGGCCCTGAGTCGCCATGACTGCATTGAATTTCCCTGACTTTTTCAAGCTAAACCATTCTTCCCTGATTTTTCCCTGACTTTTCCAGGTCATTTTCAAGTTCCCTGACTTTTCCAGGTTTTCCAGGTCTGGGGGAACCCTGGTTTTTCAGCCCAGATTTGTAAAATTGTCAACGTTTTCCATAGAGAAATTTGCAAAATTGTCGACAGATTTCGAAGACAAACGCGCAACATTTTCCACAGTTTTGAGTCTCATCTTTCTAAGCTTGTACTTAAGGACTATGTGAATTTGACTTTTTAACCTAGGTTGGATGTAAGTGTTTCCCTCTAAACCTGTCCATTCCTTTTCAATGCTGAATAAACTCCCATGTGTCCAGCTAGCGTCGACAACACCACGACTTTACCTGGATAATCATGGCTGCAATTCTCAGCAATTATTATTATTATTGTAAACCTACACGAAAAGCATTCCTTTTCCACGCGTGACTTCACGACTGCCCAAATACGAATTGTACAGCTTCTGTCTGAGCACCCCTTTTATCCGACTAAGCAATGCGCCTCTGCCGGAATTTTGAATGCGTGCCATCCGGATAACGATGAGACGTTCCGATTTCTTCGAGGATGATGACTGTCTGTCATTTTAATGAACGTCGTTTAAAAACCTGAACGCCAAAGTATAGTTTCGTCGCAACGCTTTGAATTACGGATGCGTGGCTTTTCTTCAAAATGTCATTGTTCTAATAAATTAGGCGCACCGAGCCACCGTTTCCATAATTGGTCTGGTAGTGAAATTAATTAAAGAGCTTTCCTCATAGCCTCACTATGTTTTATGACTCCGCGAGATGATGAGGTTTAAAACCTCGGGCCTAATCGGAAAAACACGCATGGAAATCTGAGGGGGAAGCGCCGCCGTTCAAAATTTATAAAGGAACAACTTCGCAACCAGACCCGAGTGAGTGACCTCATAAAAGCGTATCGCCGAGCCGTTCGGAATTTATATAAGACGCGTTATCATGCAAACAGCACCAGAATCCGTGGCCTAGCTCGCAGAACTGCCAAGGGTTTGGAAACGCCTTTAGCAGACAAAACGACTTTTCTGGCTATTTATTTAGGTGTGCTGGTTCAGCGCTATAAGCCTTCCACGCAAAACATCTAAAGACATTATTGCAAATGACATCGCACACAGCCTACGTTCAGCCCGTAAAAACTTTCGGAGTTCGTACAAAACGGATCGAGTTTCATTTCCAAAAGCTAAATTTGAATTTGGCTATATTACGACATCGAGGTTGATGCTTCCAAGTTCTTCGAAAAAGTTGTCATCATTTTTTGAAGAAAAAAAAACACACTCACTTGTTTATACATGTACTAACCATTAGTTCACAAAAACAAAATTTCACAAATTACAGTGGACCCTCATTAAGAAGAACTCGCTTTATACGAATTTCTGATACAATGTGTAGTATGAACTCATTTCCAGTCCCCCGTCCTAGGGCATGGACGAATAATGTTGATTTCTCCGTTTAAGACGAATTCGGATATTACGACTGTTCGGCTAAATCAAACTTTAGAGAATTCTTAAGGTGGGGCCACTCCGAAGCAAATTAACAGCAATAAAAAAAAACCACAAACCTACGGAGCCCCGTCGCGGAAGATTATTTTCTTTTTTGTTGTTGTACGTAATGATGCAAAACGCGTCAATCGACGCATATGTCACCGCCTCTTGGGCAAACACAAAAATGTTTGCTGAAAACATTTTTTTTTCACAATGTTAGCTGCTTGCGTGAAATTGCGGAACAAACATTTTGAGCAAACAGCAAACACAAGCACTGTTAGGAAGCAACCTACATACGGGTACTTTGCGTCAAATGACGCGTTTTGCGTCATTACGTAAAAAAAATAGATTATCTTCCGCTAGGGGGCTCCGTATGTTTGTGGTTTTTTGTTTGCTGTTTGCTTCGGTGTGGCCCCATCTTTAGACAACTTTGAGTGAATCTGTTAAACCAGCAGTGTGTCGATTTTGCACACGTTCCTTCACGGCGGTCAAAAGTGCCATTCGTAAAGCTACTGCCTGAGTACCCCTGGTACGTTCAAACTTTACCTGATAGCATAATAATTATGGTTTCGGATAATTTACAGCCGATAGGCAGGCCTGAAGCATTCGTACATGGAAGTACACGCGTGAATTAAAGCTCGGAGAACGAAACTAGGTTAAATACGCGCCGAGAATATTTCTGAAACGCATATCGCAAAATTGTCCCGTCAGCCATCTCTGTGTTCGCTATTTTTTATTTAAAGAAGGTGATTTGTTATTCATGAGTCTATATTTGTGGCCCTCTTCTTTTAAAATATGTCAAGTACTTCCGAGCTTATATGCATCGATAAGCGCCATGCATATGCATATTCAGATTATTCCACGTAAACATTCACGGCCGGCCATAATCCAAAAAACGCGAGTGGGTGGGCACATACATTAGAAAAAGTGGGCAGGGGAACGAAAACATTCCTCTTCCCACCATAAAGTTTCGCAAACTTGAATTTCAGAAGAGCGCAAAAAAAAAGTGCCACGAAATCTTTTTCCAAAAAACTGCAGATCATACATATTCTTTGAAGTTTTTTGCGTACCAAAGGTCAATTGACTCAGGGCGGATCCAGGATTCCCGGGTGGGAGTGGTCCTCCTCTACGGAGTGTGAGGACCTCCCCCGACGAAAATTGAGCTTTTAGGGGTTTATGAAAGTAATTTGATGTGAATTTAGGGATATTTAAAACAATAGAATGTTCTCGGCCGAGGAAGGGCCAGGCACTCGCTGCGAGCTCACCGTGACAGAATCTTGATTTGTGGGAAAATAATTTCAGCGATGGAATTGAATGCTCGGACCTACACCTAGTGTTTAGACGATAATCATTGCCATGGTGCGTCTGCCACTAGATGTGGGACAAGGCAGGATGAATGCCCTTTTAACAATCTTATCGTACTGATAAGCAGCTCGCTAATTTAATGGCCAGACTTTTACGCCTGCCTTTTGGCTAAAAAGTCTTTCGAGAACAAGACTGAAAGCTAAAAATTATTCCCAACAGAGAGTTTTAATAATGAGAATCGCTCGAGGTTGCCTAAAGGCGCATCACCGTTTCAATAGAACAAAAAAAAATCTATACTCTCGATGTTCAAAAACCCTTTACCGTAAAATCATAACGTCAACAGACAGCCGCTGTGTAATCAAACAGACTCGGGTATGACGTTGCGATACAGGAAGGTGATAACTTATTTTCAAACACGTTTTCGAGCAATCGGAACAAAAACCTACATGTATACAGTAAATCCTAATGAGTGCCAAATGGCCATGAAACAACTTTTCATAAATGTTTGGTAGGATTACGAGCACCACAAAAACCACAAATGAGCGATTTAATTGAAATACCCTTGATGCGGGAGCAAATTTTGCAGTAAATATGTGCCGGCTTTTAAAAACTTTCAAATAAAAGGTACGCGCATTAATTACATGTATTCCATATACAGACTGTATAGATCAAACAAGAGTATAGCGCTGGACGCAAATACTGTACAATTTTGATCCAATCACCTTGTCAATTCAGCGCACTAAACAAACTTTTGATTCAGTGCAGAATTTAGTAAAAATTCAATTAGAAAGAAATCTTTACGGAAAATAAAATAACGGAAACTTGAGTCTTTAAAAAAATATATACGATTCATATCAACAACAATTACATAAAACAAACATTAACATTCGTCTCGGTGTACGTTCCTGTTCAAAATATTTTTTGTTTGTTGAATAAACACTAAAATTTCAACGCGTCTTGACTATATCACAGACTATTCTTTTTTAAGATTCTGCAGGCTATCATTTTCAGAAATTATATTATAATCGGGGGCAAAACGGAAACATATACGGATTTCCGAGAACATTAAATCAAAGAAATTCGGTTGAAATTACATGTACGCTGTATGATCTAACGATAAATAAGTACACAAATTTGTTAGAACTCTTGCACTAATATTAAATAAAGGTACTCAGGCCAAGGTTTTAAGAATGGCACTTTTGACAGTCGAGAAATCACCTCTGTAACATCGGCACGTTAATTAGTTTAATAAAATTCATTAAACGTTTTCGCCATTTCAAATCAATCAATACACTTACATTCTACGTGATGCCATTCGCAAAGCTTCTGTCAGAGTATATCCCTAATATGATCGAGCATTACACTAACGTGTAGGCATACATCATAACTGTTTAAATTAATCACTCCGCGTATAATTTGGTAAATCATTAGTTACGCATGACCACCTTTACAACTGTATATATTAACAATTTCAGAATAAAAAAAGTTCAAAAGACGCGCGACAACTTCTTTGTCGAGGCCGAGGCACGTGTCACATTTTTACCAGCACGACCAAAGTGCAATTCTGCCATTTTTTTGCGATTAAAAGCCCCAAAAGGTGCTCGACATCACAGTATACGGTGTCGACATGTCCGAGCTTGGATTGAAAAGCAACTTGACGTAAGGGATATACCCAGACTTTGGCACATTTGGCAACCTTTAAATCAGGTGTGCAAAGGGAATACTGGTTCAAAAACGATGGATCTCAGTGAATTTTCTGTGTCGATTTGGCACACGTGACTTTCACAACCGCCAAAGTGCGATTCGCGAAGCTTCTATTCAAATACATCCATTTCTTGAAAAATACCAGTTTTCGGTCTTTTTTTTCCAAATCGCCGATGAAGCGATCATACAACCAGCGTTATCTTATCTTTTACGCATTTTTGACTACCTTTTTTCACCCATTAAACGTGTTTGACAATCGCAGATTTTTTACTTCTCATTTTGAAGAAGAAAAAGAAGAAGAGAAAACGTACGTTCATATCTACTCGAGCAGCCCGAGTACGACTGCTAAAACACGCGCCCGAGGCTGCCGAGATTAAAAACCATAAAACCAGAATTTACTGCTGATTTCAGCCCAAATGACAGCCGGCGGCGTTCAGCGATAGCACGTTTCGGTTCTTTTTTTTAGAAACGCTATACGCTTATTAAACAGGCCCTTTAGCGCGTCGCAATTAGGAGGGGGGCAGGTGAACCAACCTTTGTGCGAAGTATGTCCACAGCACGGAACGTAGAGGCCGTTGACGTTGAGGAGGAGCAGATGCGCGAGAACGCACCACAGAACACAAAACCTGAGCGAAACGTTTAGGTTCGGAACGGCAATGTCGCCGTTTGGTCGCGAGGCCATCGTGAGCGGCGCCGCCAGATTCATGACGAAAAATGGATTTCACCGACGTTGACAATCACAAATCCAATATCGAAAAAGCGCGAGGCGACGATGTTCAACGCGGGCAAATATTCATTTTGCACTCGAGAAAAGTTACGACGAGCATCGACCGGAAGGACAAACATCGTCCTCCTTCAGCGGCATCGTGCTGCACCGACAAAATCCCGCGTTTTATTAGCGGCGCTGGAAAACGCGGAGCGGAGGCGCCACGTTCGTTCTCTTCGTACAGCTGCGCACGACTGAGTTGAACAAAAAAGCAGCTAGAATGCCAACAAAGATCTAACCCGTACAAAGCCAGCCACCAAAATCAATGCGCGCTGCCTCGCGTGCAAGCGCTATACAAGGTGAGATGCATGGGCAAAAGATCACCACAACCACCTTTTTGGAGGCGCTAGCTCAAAAGAGTCCACGATGGGGGAACATTTTCAAAGTAACCAACGACGCGTATTATGTACGTGCTGCGGGTGGTTTTCGAATCAATTGCGTGGGGATTTTCGCGTAACATTTCCTTTTTTTCTATAATTCCGCGTATGTATAATCATTAAGATGCCAATAAACGTTATGCACCGTGGCAGAAACTTGAGAAGCATTCAGACAGCAGCTTTGCGAATGGCACTTTCGGCTGTCGTGAAGTCAGGTGGGCAAAAAGAATGCATTAATTAATTTAAAAACAAGGAATTAATGCAAGTATAGCGTGACGATTTCGCGCACATGACTTCGGGTCTGCCAAATTTGCCAATTTGTACAACGTTTTTTGCCGGAATATACCCTTATTGATAGAAAGTTTATGAATCATATTTTGGCAGTCGATGAGCTTGTCGATTTTGTACGTGCACGTGACTTTAGGACTGCCAAATTCGCCAATCGTAAAGTTTTTGCCGAAGTACTCTTTAACTGGTAAAGGTTTACGAATCGTATTTTGGCAGTAGTGAAGTCACGTGTGCAAAATTGACAAGCTCATTGATATAAAAAAAAATCAACCTTTTAAACCAATGAACTAGCTGAATTTCATTTGCACGCGTGATTTCACGACTACCAAAGTGCGATTCCCAAAGACTCCGTCTGAGGACCCTTTAGGTTTACTCCAAAATAAAAACGTGGAAAGTCACGCGCATTTTACGTGCCATTTCCAGTTTGATTTCAAAATAGTCATGTTTACAAATCATTTAAAAGTTCTGGTTACACGTACAAGTACCGAAACAGTTGTGATTGAATTTCGACAAATACATCCGTGTATTTCTCTCCAAATTTCTCTCGACAAATTCTCTCCGTGAGGCCTATTGTAATAAACAATTTCTGTCTAGCTTTTTTATCCCAAATAAGTTTGCTAAAAAAGTGTCTGTTTTTAATACCATTGGCGGCGGTCTTTAAACCGCAAACTGGTTTGTAATTCAATTTAATATTTTTTATCTGAAATTACATCCACGACACGACAAATGAATCATTTATCTTGAAAGCGCAATAAAGCGACAAGTGGAAAATGCCTCAATCATGCAGTCACGGGAATCCACGAGGCTGCCACGGTGGTAGCAATCTTGAGTATTACTTAATTATCTCTCAGGTACTTAGTTCTTATTGGTATTATTTGAAGCTCTTAGCTTAAAAGGGTCATAAATCCCAATCCGTACAAAGGTTGAACACTCGTTTTAAACCGCATTAAGGCCGAGATACATCACCGTAAAGGCAGCGCTGCGTTACTGTCACGTGACGTTCCGACAAATATATGTCAGCATTTATGCGCGTGTCTGTTTATATACGCGTAACGCGATTCGGTTAGGAAGATATAAATTTATAGACATATATTTGTCGGGAACGTCACATGAGGGCAACTCAGAACTGCCATTACGGTGATCTATCCTGGTCTTTACTCTGATAAGGACGATACCATGCTAACTTTGCCAAGTAGCGCGGCTGGGTTACTATTTTTGGTGATCTTTAGTTCAAAAATATAAACAAATGCTAGAGTTAAGGAATTATGGATATGTTTACAGATTACACATGTTTTATTATAAGTCAATGCAACGTTTTAAGCTGATGCCTGGTTATTTCAACTTGAACGGCGCCATCACAACTATACAGTTATAAAGCTCCGTAAATTGAACCAATCAATGTCTCGGTTATTCAAATAACTTTGGAATTGATGAGGCCAGAATAATCCCCCGCACGTCGAACAATTGTACCAGATTAGGTCGATTATTGATGATCGATGAATTAAAACCAGGCTTCAGAAGCTATTGGTTCTTATATATTGTAATACAACATTACAGTATCAAATGAGGTTACGTGAATTAGCATTATCAACAAAAGACGGCTGCTGGAATACCTGCAATGGAAATGCAGTACCGACTACCAGATGTTTGGAAACTGACATCGATTACCACAAATATGAACGTACACTGTAAATCAGCGCACACTCGATGTAGGTTATCTCTTTCATAGACTATAGTTCTTGATACTTGATAGTAAACAGACCTTTAGCACAACACCAGAAAACATGTTCGCATCCTACCATCAACAGAGCCCAATTCAAACAAGAAAACGGTCCCCATGCAACTATTTCGAGGTGTGGCATTCTGGGACAACGATAAAACATTGCCATCATCTGACAAAGCTCTGTACCATATAGAAGGTAACTTAACTTTTGACAATTGCGAACTTGATTCGTTTAAACTAGCAAAGTAATGTACATGCATAGTGTGTTCGTGGTAATTGGTGCTAATGGCGAAGCAATTCTTCAACCTAGAAGACCTTTAACCCATTCCAGGCGTACCAAACTTGAGCAAATAAAGCGGGGCTTCACCATCGACCCAATGCATGCTTGACTACAGCGTACTTGAAAGAGGAGGGGCAATGGAAGAAGGGGGATGGAAGTGGACTGGTAAAAGAGAACCATACCGTGGCAGCTGTATCGCGTATAGAGCTAGGGAGATAAGCACAAAGAAAAGCCCCCATGCACCAAACCTGACAGGCCGCTACCTCAACAAAGCGCATGCCCCCTTCGAAAAATGCTGCTTTGACGGCTTTTTTTCCCCGTCGGGTTATCATCGGACTCACGCAAGCTCCGGCGAACAATGGACTCAATATTCGCTTTGGCAATTGACTGCTTTGCCCTGTTATGCCAACCTGGAGCGGACAAACGATTAACCGAGAATATACAAAACCAGGCTGGAGAAAGCAATTAGTTTGCCTTTGGAGAAATCGTCGATATACATGCAGCCCATTTTTTTGTTTGTTAAAACGGGTTAAGGCTCACGATATAAACACGATAATAGAAGACATGGGCAAATGGCGAGATGCAACAGCGCCAGAGATTGATGGCGAAAAAGTGGTTTTTACACGCGAGAAAAATAAAAAAAACACCGAGCAGAAATGAGGAAAAAATATCCATCACCCGTGAAAAATGGATTTCTGATTGTTACATGCCGGTTTTCACGCTAAAAATCATAAAAGAACGAAACCGTGCACACGCCGATGAATTTATACGATTGAAAACCGAGATAAGCTGCGCTTTTAAACATCCATTGCTTTGCTAGAATATACTGTACAGTCAGGCGCAACGTGACGTGGACACCACCGAACCCGCTGGAAAATCATTTGTATTTAGGCATGCAGGATGTTACATTCTTCAACAGAAACATTTTGTGTCCTAAATTTCTGAGATTTTAAGGGAAAAGTATCGATCAAATAAAAACTTGTTTGCTAATATTGAAGAACACTTTTCTATATACCACTAAAACATTCGAGTTCTTGCCATGTTCAATATATGCCTGTTTTTTTTTTTTTTTTTTTTTTTTTTTTTTTTTTGCAGAATTTGCTTTCAAGAACCTCAACTAAAATGGCAACCATATCATCATGATGTGAACCTTTCCAGAAAGGCTCTTCGGAGAACCCAAATAGGGGCTCCTAGTGTATGTAAAAAGGTTCATTCTCCTCTAAAGATTCATTTTTGTATATCTTACATTTTTTTTTTTTACTGTGGGCCATTAGCTAACTTCACATAAACTACAACATACAGCACTCGAGTACATATTGCAATCCTTTAACGACTTACATACAGGTGCAGATTGTGCTATAAGTTCAATGAAAAAGTACCACTTTAGCCAAGACCACGTCCATCACAATACAAGAAGGTAAGATTGAGCGATTTTGCTTCATTTATTACCCTTTATCAAATTTCCAACTGACGTACATTGTAGGTGGTACCATTGTCATCGCAAAGTTTGCACGTGCATATACCCACGATAACTGTAACGATCGCTTATCAGCCTTATCACTATACCAACGGCCTACTATCCATAACAGTATATGGGCCAGACAATCTGACAATAATGATGCAAATGTTTGCCGTGCAGTCTATTGTGCCTTCGCCCGCACTTTCATTTTCAAATCAGATTCCACCTTAGTTTGTAAATCAATGGCACCTAGAGAACAGCTTAATAACGAATCCGCCTCGCGCTCTTTTACGCCTTCAGCCTTTCGGAAGCCATGCAGTTGGTGCGCGCACAAAAAAAATCCAACAAAATGCAGGCCTCGTTCCAGCGCCGAGCAACCTTAAAAAACAAGCTCAGCCAGGGTTTTGTCGATTCTGCCTGAATTCGCAACTACATGGTCCAATTATCGCTAATGGGCCGCGCTTTCGAGAACATTTTGCAATCTTATCTTAAGCGAATTCTATTCTGACAATGATCGCAGAGCTCAGCGCCTCCTCTGACAATTAACGACAAACGCAATCGGTGGCACGCATGCAGCTAGTAGACGAAGCTGCCTTTCCCTATATGCTTGTAGTGTTGGATGTATTTTTTTTTTTAGTCTTCATTACGGGCACTCAGACGGAAGCTTCGCTCATAGCACTTCGTCAAAAATTCACTCCAGGTATAATGCATTCCATTGTTAAACTGAGCAAAACGGTAGAGTGGTAGCATTCTAACCTCGCAATATGCATGTAGGAAGATGCGGGTTCGATTCCCAGGTCGGCTGTCCTGATTGTGGTTTTTCATAGTTGCTCAAATTCCTCCCAGACGATTGCCGGGATGGAAATTTCTATATTAAATTGGCCATTTCCCATCCCGTCCTCCTCCTTGTTTAATTTCTTCCTCAACCAAGTACAGTGAAGTACATGTAATTAGCTATTGTTGCCGGTCCCAAACCCGGGTAAATGGGGAGAGTTGGGTAGATGAGTTGCTTTGCGCCACCCGTTACAAAACCGACAACACGATTGATATCTGCTAACGGACATATCTGATAACTGCTCATCGACACTAACAGCCATGATGATTGCATTCCTTTTGCACATACGTGACTTCACGGCTGTCATATTCAGATTAGGGAAGCTTCTTTCTGAGTATACCTTAATCAGGGTTCCCACATTTTTTTGAGAATGAAATTCCCTGACTTTCCAAGTTTTTCCAGGAAACTTTTGAATCTTTCCATGACTATGAAAAAGTAAACACCTCATGTTTTAGTTTGTTTTAGCAAAGCTATATTTTTCTAGTAAAATGGTGCAAAAATTGAAAGATGAACATTTTAAAACATTTGTAACTCTAATAAAAACTTAGTTGGAAGAGTGGGCTAACTTAACATGCTTCCTGAACAGCTTGAATTTAAGTCAGCACTTAAGTTTTTGAGTAAAAGTCGATTAGAGGGTGTTCCCTATTAGTGACACTATATATCCATGTTGAACAAGACATGGAACAGACATCCTGCTTTCCAAGTACAGTATATGTATGAGAAAACCATTTAGGGGAAATTCCCTATGCATACTACCTACCCTAAATGTCTCAATGGATTAGTCCAACACAGCTACTTGGAGAAGATTTAAAATGTTTTACACATGTCTTAACAAATTTTTGGCATATGTTTGTCAGCATAATCTAGGTCAGAAATATTCCAGGACCAACTTGAGAAGCTCCCTGCATTTCCAGATTTCTTCCATGACTTCTTTAAATTCCCTGACACTCCAGGTTTTTCAGGGTTTTTCCAGGCTGTGGAAACCCCAGCTGCTAATGATTCCGCATCATTATACGAATGCAGGTATCCCAACCACTTTTAAGCTCGACTATATAAGATTTATAGGACATTTTGCCCCAAAAAATAGGACAAATATAGGACAAAATAGGACAATTTTTAGGAAATATAGGACA
>JAQGAO010007141.1:0-11577 GCA_034697705.1 Ommatoiulus sabulosus
TCAGGGAAGTTAAATATGAAATTTCTGGGGGAACCCTGTATAATAAACCTGCCCTACACTTAAGTTTGTAAGGGGTCAGTCAGATTGTTTAAATATGGCAAGTGGTCCATGATGATGAAAAGGTTAAGAAACCCTGATATACACTGTACATGCTATATATTATTGCTACATTTTATATATATGCGCTGATAGTAAACATGTTATAAACTTTAATAATATCATGCGTATACATGGGTTATGCTCTTCCTTATTTGATATGCATCGATCAATAATTCACACCCATGTTTCATTTCTAAAATGTATTCAATTAATATAATATATACTGTACACATTTACATACAATTACATAGACAGTACATGTTGATACAAATTTATTGACCCCTGCTGAGGTCAATTCTCTGCATAAAGTTTTTGAACATCTCGGAGAGGCGCCAAAATGCCATGTCAATCTTAATGAAATAGTTGTTAATAATTGTATAGTACGAAGCTATAGTTAGTTAGTGTTAAAGGACCTCTACGCCCATATACATGTATAGGGTCATATCTCTTCTAGCGCAAAATATAGTTTAATGGCTCTCGTTATGAACAACACCACGTTGTTTGTAATAACCATGTGCAGTATATATACATATACATGTATATACTGTGTATAGGAATCGAACTATCAATTTACATCTGTCATCGGCATTCCAAATGGCCTGACATTTATCGCAAGCGTTGCTATAGAATCATCGGTTAAATTGACCCTTCCCTTGGTATCAACCGGCCCTTATAGAAAACATTGTGGTATATATATAGTGTATATATAGCGCTCGCCTCTTATACGTTTTCATCAACCTCCGTTTGGACCCTATATAACTGACTTTGGTTGGTGTCCAAATCAATATTTGTTTGATATCAAGAAGTTATATGAAATATTAGATAATTCGACTGTGAAATAAAACAAATTGTCTCGCTGTCGACTTATCTTTTGGTGCAAAATCCGATCAAATAAATCGAAATTTAACATGGACCATTGATGGGCTCTTATGGGCTATAATTTAAAATTTTTTGCAAACTTCCATTAGACCAAAAACAAGATTTTTTAAATGCGAGCTATTAGCTCGAATATATTACAATGAACGGTCTCTTTAAAATGGACCGACCATTATATACTGTATAATAATAATAATAATAATATTATTATTATATAGCTCAAGTGACGTTGATACGATTTTGGAAGTTTGGTATAAGTCAACATTAAAAATCGACACCTCATCGCTACGTGTATATTTCTCCACATTTATTTTATATAGACTCATTTTCGTTCTATATATTTTTGAAAAGGTCAGACAGACATCAGTCTGGTTTGAAGTAAATCGTATACAAGTATATACAGCATGTTGTTTACTCGTGATAGATGTATGCCATCGAAATTTACCCTGCAGTTTTAATAGGCATGACAAATGGACAACGTTTTAAACTCAAACAAATTGACATATTCAACTTGTAATCATGCATGCTCTAATAAACTTATTCGATTAATTGTTTTGTTCGTGCATGCAAGGTTAATATTTAGAAAGGTATTGCTGCATCTGATTTTAATATCAGAATTTTATTTCTCCCCATAAACTTCTTCACAACTTATGAAAAATATTTCACGTTGACCCAACGCAAAAGATGTAATTATAAATTATTTTGAACTTGCTATATAAGGCGGAAAAAATTGACATTTCATTGGGAAAAATAATTTTCACGCGTAAATTTAAAAAATATAGGACATGAGTTTTAAATTTTACCATTATTGAAACTATTCTGCGAATACGGGGAATATATATGTATATAGCGATTGTACATCCTTCTATTATTCGAAGAGGTAATCCGTAAAAATTAGCGAATATGGCACAAATTTAAATGAATTTGTAAATCAAAGATTAACACATACATGTACCTATCGTTTAAAATGCTTGAAAAATTGACACTAAAGTGCTATAGTGCTTACAAGTATATAAAAAGAGGACCTCGGATAAACCTTATCCTGGTTAATGCGAACCGCATAATCCAGATTCTAGAAATTGAATGAAGTATTGAATGAACTAATATAGCAAATTTTCTCGTAGTTGTTTGCCCATATTTGAGCGTGGCTTTATATTGTTCGGTATACTGTATACCGGTAAATAGGGACCCCGGATAATCCGCAACCCAACAAGCTGAAAATGCATGCACTCCCTTTCGCAGAATTATAGATTTGCGATACAGCGTGCGCTTTTTCCATTCATTGTTTGGCCCGGTTTAATCGTGATTGAACTATATTCGGTTCAGATTGTACACAAATTGATTGGACGTACATGTAAATAGTGCCTCCGGGATCATCGAAAGTTTAGTGCATGCGTTCGATCTTTAGCGACCCAACCCCAACTTTTCGGACAAACTTTACTCGCCCGCGTATATGTGCTTTCTTACCATCTTTGAGGGGGCTCCTCGGACCGCACTCCTTCCTGATGGCCCGGATCGCCTGTCCGTCCGTCTGGCCACACCGCAGTTGACCCAACCGGCCGTCCGGATCGTCGTCCGAGTCCACGTTGATCTGGACGTCGTCGCCGTCCTCGTCCTCGTCATCGTCGTCGGAGCAGCGCAGCGACGACGCCACCGACGAGTCCGGATTGGGCGAAATGAGGCCCGAGGCGGACGACTCGCTGACCCTGGTCAGCTGGTCTACGGCGGCGTAGTTGACCGGACGCTCGTGCTGGCCGCCGATCATGAGCATGAGGTCGGCGGCGCCGCGCCCCACGGAAGCCCCGTGGAAAACCGGAAGATGATGGTGATGATAGAGCGAGTGGAGACTGTTCAGAGTGGGGGTGGCGCTGGACGGCAGCACCAGCACGTTGTTCACCTGACCGGAACCGATGCTGACCGCGCTGGCGGCTGGACTAGCGTGACTGCGCGCCCCACCACCTTCCATGGTTAAACACATTGGTGCGACCGGTCACCTTTGACCCCGCCACGGCAGCGTTCGGGAAACGGGAAAATAAAGACGTTGCTCTATCGGAGTGGGGCGATGACAGCTGAGCACCTCTGCGCTTAGCCTGACATGGTACAGCTGCTGAGTGCTTTGCTTGAGTTTGGCAACAGCGAGAAATCCTGGCAGCGACGACCGACGAAGCCGACCTAATAAGCTACCCCATCGACGATCGCGAGGCGTCAAAATCCCCGCCGGGTAAAGCGATTCCCCCCGCCCCGCGATCACGCCCCCTCCCTCGGGTTTCTGCCGCGCTCATCCACTGCAACGCCGCACACGCCCCCGAACTCGGGGTTCCGACACGCCCAAGGCCAATCGGAATTGCGCGCCGGCGCTCCTCAAAAGACAGGCCACGTCCCACGATCGACGCGGATGGAGGAATCCAGCTGGATCCGAAAATCCGACACGTGGGTTTTGAGCGCCAAAAATGAAATTTGGGATGCGCGAGGCGCTTTTGAATCGTTGCGTCAAATGTTTACGAAACGTGTATTATAATAAATAGTTTGTATACGGACACGCGTTGTTGGCATCGCTGATTAAAAACCGTTTTAATCGCCGATTACGAAGAGTAGAGCAACGCGGTATTACGATGTGTTTACTTGAATGCACGGTTGCTGCCGCAATTGGGATTCCCGTTAGGATAATCGCGATAGTACTGATATCTGTTTTGCAACCCTTAATTGCCATGTCACAATTTTGAGGAGGATTTAGCAATATCCATCTCGATGTGCCACATTGTGGCTATAAGTACATAAGTAATATCCAACTTATGGTTATTACTTGAAGAAAGAGGCTTAAGATGCTCCGACTTTAGTATACATGTGCATGTGCTGCGTATTAATAACGAACAGACAGTGTTATTGGATTTAATTTGGAAAGAAGAATGTGATACTTAATTGTTTTATAATAAAATGTTTTGCATATAGATTTTATTATATTAAATATGCAGTAATATATGGTTGGTATAGTTATAGTTGTATACAAATATACCTGCAAGCTGAATGCATGCAGTATAGGCTAAATGTAGTCAATGAAATTATCTCTTGGCATAAATCTTAAATATACCCCATACAATTGCATGGTTAATGGAAATCAAATTTAAAAAAAAAACGTCTTAAAGTAATAGAAATAAAAATTGAAATAACTTTTATCATCGACTTTAGATTGGAAGTTATTTTAATGCGTACATTATATATACTATAAGTTCGAATATCCTAACAATGTGGTTAATTAACACATATGTTTACGACGATAAAATTCCTCTATACAATGTATTAGCAGTTGTCATTGATTCCATGTACTACGAAACATTTTCAAACATCTTCAAATAGCTATACGTATACTGTTATATATGTAAAAGTAACACGCCTCATGCACTGTTACATATATGTAAAAGTGAAAATACAGTAAAATTCCATAATCGTGTTTTTCAAACGTTAAAAGTATATAATTCGGTACATCTATTATTATTGATACTGTACGTGTATATCATATGGAAACTATGATTTAATGGAAATTACACCTGCATGATATAATGTACCTGTTCTTATACGCATACTCTGCTTATCAATTTTTCATATCATGAACATCAAACTGTAACCAGTTGAAAATTACTGAAATGCGTGTGGCAAGGTAGATTGTTTATTTTGGCACGTCATATATTCCCTATACATGACGTCATGGTTGTAAATCATATTTTTATTGTCACTTGCCTCGATCACGATGGGTATAGATTATCAATACTCCGCATATTATTATTTCCCTTTACTTCCGCTTTTGTATGTACACATTTCTCGTTCATTTGCTAGTTTTTATTGTTGATTTGAGATTCTCACGTCGAATATTTTCAGCACCAAGAGCCGCCATGCGCTTCAGCTTGACGAAGGCCAGCAATACACACACCGTTGGTGTTTATCAATCTCTCTGTGCGCCAACGACGAGAGGACGAATAGCAGCGCAGGATTCCTCCAACTTACTCCAAAGGTCTGTTTTCCGTTACGTATACATTTTCAGTTTAATGACTGTAATTGTTCTATTAGTTATTTACAAAAATGTTGGTCGCACCATAAACAATTATCAACATTTTTCGGCGCTTTCATAGCGCGAGAAATCACGCAGCGTTTTCTATCTAATGTTTATTATATATACAAATACGAAATTGGGCATCTGCGAAAAACAATAGACAGTGGGTGGTTTTGAGAAAAGTCACATTTCTGGAAGTGCGAAAAAAAATCCATCTTCTAGGAAGTTGCTTCGTCGTCGCTTCGGCACTGCAATAATAAGTTGCTCAACGACGATTTGTCCAAGTTACGACCTATAATGACAAACGGAAATCGGAAGTTGTAAACGAATATGCCTTAATTGCTGCGCTGTGCTTTAAGCAGCCATTACATAAATTTCTTGCAACTGCGCGGATATTTCTTATAAGCGCTTGAGTTCGATGTTATTTTTTCGGTATTTATACAGTCTCTAAAGTTGCTGAATAGATAATGTGCTATAGGGGGGTCTCTGCCCCTTCTGACATAGGTGAATATAGGGATGTTTCGAGTTTTGAAATAAAGCTTAATTGTTCAGGTTAGTTGGTCAGTCTATAGAATGGTTAAGATTCTCTAGTTAAGTTATTGTTATTGCCCCAGTGCCAACCTCCCAAAAGGGCGAGTTAAAATGTCTTGCCCTTATGTGAGGTAGCTTCAGTTAACGACTAGTTAACGACTTGCATGCGGTTAAAAGTTACTTAATTTCCACGTTTGATTCCTCGCATGCAGAAATGTCTCTCCAAAGTTAAAGAAAAAACGTATACAGATATTTCCAATTTTGGGCGCAAACATTAACTTGTTTTTGTGTCCTAAAAAGTGCATGTGGCAGAACATTCTGACAACATTTCTTATGACTTCGCTATGACGTCGTGTTTGTATAAATCCCACCCCTAGTGATCCCATTACGTTGGATTCCAGGGGCGTGATCAATGGATATGATCCACGCACTCCAAGGCGTTTGCTTCCAAAGCCGTATTTTCTGGTCACAAACATCGAAATCATAAAGAGAAAAAACCGGATTTGACGTCAAGTTTAATCTCCCTTCCGCTCCTTTGATACCCTCAGAGCGCCCTCTTCTCGTTGGAGGAATTGAGAAAAAAAAGCAAAACGCGGATCCAGATTAAGCCAGGAATCCACGAGAGCTCCTGCGCGTATACAGTACATGTATATAGGGAGAATGAAAAGGTGCATTCTTTCATTGTTTAGCCAGCATTTACAAATTTGTTTGGATTTGTTCCAGTGTCCAAACACTCCACACTCGGCCATTAGCTCGCCATTACGTCTTTCGTGTTAATCTGATTTAGGAATTGCCAAAGAAAACAAGTTTGTTGATAGGAAAAAAAATCAAAACAAATCTCTTAGAAAAGGCGTACAATGCATGGTTTTCGGCTAAAGGAGACTGTTTGGCGAATACTCGTCCTCGCTTATTGTCGGCCTGCTTTTCCCTGCATCGAAATCAGGGTATGGCACACCAGATGGTATACGGTCAGGTCAAGATCGATGCAGGTTGAAATAACACATGGGCGGGGCTACTCATAAATGTGACACCGAGTGACAACTCCTGGTTATAAGCGGCCAACCCCTGGTATGATTCGGGCTTGACATGACCAAGACATATATAGGTCCGTTATCATAGTTATTGGTCATTTATTTATGTACATAAAAGTGGGACAAGCATCGTATATACAATTGTAACTGCATGTTTCAAATTTACATCATTATATAGCCACTTCTTTTGAGCAAATTAAACTAACTTTGAAAACCATCAGGTTCTCAAATTTACAGTATAATGACATCATCACAAAAGTTTTCTTTAAAATACTTGCGCTTATACAATTTAAGTGTACATTTATCTAAATCTTTAATGAACGTTTTGGATTATAGGGGAAGCTATATAAAGAATGTTAGGGGTACTGCGACAAAAGCTTTGCGAACCGCACTTTGGGCAGTTGTGCAGTTGTGCAAAATCGATACGCCAATTAGTTAAAAAAATGCACTCAACGTTGTATTATATTCCATTAGCACACTCGTATACAGGTACCCCTAATAATTCTGATTGCTGCATATACAAGCTCGAAATTTCAATTTCATCTGTTAGATCTGCTTGGGTGACCATATTTCCTTTGGGGAAATAGCTACTTGTGTTAAAACACGGAATTTTTTGTGTTGAAATGCATGGTGAAATAATTTGCGAGAATATGTATACATGTACTTTTCTATATATATATATATATACACTGTTTGATTCTCTTGACTATAAAATCCCAAGCTCGATCATACTTACTCGATGCTATAGGAAATGCATTTATTTTTGCAAAAAAAACAAAAAACCTGGACCCTTCGTCTACATTCTGGGAAATTCCCCATCTTTGTTACTGTATATGCCCCCCCCCCTTCTTTGCGAGCCTTAGCTGCTTCGATCCGAAAAGAGAATAATGGGGACTCCAAACATGTTTTGCTTAAATCGTATCGCCGAGAGATTCGCGTTGCTTTTTGCGTCTCCAGTTTATTTAATAATAAACCGGAACGTTTTGAAAACCCATTAAAAACGCAATTCGTGTTTTTGGAAGCAACGAAAATATTGCTTTTCGCATTCAAGTTAGACGAAATGCAGCGCAGCTTTTGAAAGCAACTGCACGGGCCATTGGGACCAGAAATGCACGAATGAATTAGGAATACAGAGAAAGGCAAGAAAAAAGAAGAAATAATCCAAACATTGCTGGAATTTCGATGTACGTTGCACATATCACCTCACTAGACTGCGTTATACTTAAAGGGCATGCAATGCTTTTAACCATGCATGTGAACCTCAAAGACATTAAGCGCAATTTATTTGCAGACTCACCATTATCCGAGTAACGAATAATGTCACGGGAATATTATATTCCCAATCAGAAAAATATTTACTATATAGACACAATCGCGTGGATATTGTAAAATGCAGTATGATCACACACATCAAATTGTTAATCTGCATGATAGGAATAAAAGTAACACTTGCAATATGTTTTTCGCCATTCTCCAGAGATAAAAAAAATTATTCACAATTGCAAAAACTTAAAACACTTGAATGCGTTGCAACACCAGCGTTAGATTCAGCGCCACCTGCGAATGTTTTTTTACAGGAAAAAAGCTAAGGAAATTCGTTAGGAAGTTGCGATCTAAGCACTTTACGTTATAGGAAAGCTCGGTTCGCAAAACAGGAGGTAAATATATTCCGGATTATATGTCTAAACTTTAAGTTGTGTCGAGGCGACTAATTTCTGTGATGAATGCACGGAACCTCTTCTACAGTTGGTTTTAGCCGTCTGGGCGGCTCCTAACTGTTTGTGCATCTGGATTTCAGACAGGCTTTGCACTCTTTATCGGCATTTAGGCCTAATATACAATGTATATGTTGGAGTTGTATGTGAGCCATGGCCTATCTTCGGGCCTTGTGGGCCTGCAAGACAAACGAAGCACCACCAGCGCTATGAGTGATCCAGACCTTGGAGTTCTGTTTTGAGAATACATGTACGAATCTCAATGCATCAGAACAAGCCGCGTACTCCATTGCTGAATAGTTCGTCCATACTTTCCCAGAGCTATACATGTATATGCAATTTATGACTCAAATACTTTTCATTTTCGGGAAATCAAACTCAACACGGGGTATTTGCATTGAAATGTTAATTGTAAAATACCAGGGTACCCCCACTCCCCCAGACCTGTAAACCCTGTAAAAGTCAGGGAAATTCAAAGTAGTCATGTTGTTGCGATCCAAAATTAATGCTTCTACATGGTTAGCGCAGGGCCCATTTTCCGAGGACAACATTGCAAAATTTTCCACGTTTTCGGAATACAAATTTTCAAAATTTTCCGTTTTTCGAGTAGAAACTTGCAAAATTTCCCACCTTTTCCGAGGACAAAATTGCAAAATTTCCCACGTATTCCGAGGACAATTTTTCAAAATTCTCCGAATACAAAATTGTCAAATTTTCAACATTTTTTGATGAAATTTTTTTACTTTTTTTTCTATGTTAATTTTCAAAATTGTCAGAGTAAATTTCTCAAAACCTGGACAAGTCAGAGAAATGGAAAATGAAATTTCTGGGAGGACCCTGAATACACAAACTTTTTTATTAATCTTATATTTATATAATTTTTAAAAAATTAAACTGGAGAATTTGAAATGTAGCAAATTATCAGTTCCCCAGCTGGAGCAGGAATGCTTTTTAGTGATTCTGGTATAATGACGTTATGGCATTCATGCAAACGATCATGTATATATGTAAAGCTGTTGAGCTAGGAAATGCATGCTCATCTTCACTCGATGGTTTTGTTTTTATTTTGTGTGAACTTGAAATGTTTTAAGCATGCAGTTTTATCTAGTTTTATTAATTAATTAGAAGCAAGAAAGTTAATTATGGCGGCGATTAAATTAATTTAAGCTCCTAAATTCTACGTGTATACAGTATACATTATAGCTTGCACATTAATTGTCATGTTGATTCCGAAACGATAGGATGGTCATTGGAACACGTATCTGAATTACATGCAACTGCAGCATGTTTCACCATTTTTTCCTTATACAGTTTCTTAATCTATACATTTCAGCTAAAAATGGTAATTGCGGTGGTATGCCGTTTATGTCGATGGTGTTGGCGAATGGGATGTCACAGAAATCACGATAGCATTATTTATCGATTTAATGCTATACATGATGGACGTTGCAGCGTTTCTAAGATTGTAATCCAAACTATAGGCATATATACTGTATACAGTCTTGTATATTTTTTGCAAGGCAATTTTCGCATGAATTTTGCTCAGTATACCGTAATATCTTTTCGGCGAGGGACCCCACAGAAAACAGAAATAGCCCATTCTTGCAGTGTTTTCATTTAGAAATGAATTGATAATCAACTCGTTGCTTTCAAACATTTTCGATGAATTCATTTGCGATCCTTGTCATTCTTTGTGACAAAATCATGTTTATGTCAACAGCTCGTGCAGGTTCGCTGCATGCCATGGAAAAAACCGAAAAGACCATCACAAAGAAATCGTCATGGGGTTGAAAAAAATCGTAAAATGAAATAGCTCAACTGAAAAACAAGCCCGTGCACTAAAACACTTATCCGCAGCACAGATTTTCTCCGTACAGCAGCCCAAATATTGTTGATATTAATAACCGGCCAGCTAAGCTTGTCCATGCAACCATGCATGCGCCTCTGTGTGTGTTTTGTACTTATGGTCTTTTGAGGGATTGCTCGGGATACGGCTCTTCCCTGATATGTTGGTGTCATTACGGACCAGACCAGAGACGACTGTACCGTATTTGTAAAGGCAATGATGACATGGATACACACCGTGATTTTTCGTGATCCCCTCGCGAACCGCATGAACCGGTCAGCTCGCTGAAACGGATGCGAGTCGGATGGAAAACCCACTGATGCAGCCGAGTCGGACGTGTTTTGCCCAAGTCTGAGATAATTTCGGAGTCCAAGAGTTTTCGGATTGACGGGCATCACGTATCCGACAAATTAGAGTATACGGAGAAATGAAAAGGGATCGTCTATGAGCCCGTTGTTAGTTATAGTTCTAGATTTTGCGGAACTTGTCGAGAGAAAGGTCAATATTGAGTTGGAATGCACGGGACATTTTCGTTTGGTTTTGACGACAGAATTGCTTTAGCTCTCGTATACTCTCGCAATAACAATAGGCAAAGCATCCAATATTCTATCAAAAACTGCACCCTGCTTGTACATTGTATATACAGTAGTTGTGTTTTCAGAAAGATTGCGTTGGCACCGAGATCAAGCACACCAAATCGATTTGCCATGATGCACGTTTTTTTTTTTTTAATTTTGCTGCATTAAGAAAATTAAAAATATATCTCATATATACAACATTATTTATAAGAAAACGAGCTTCATATACAGTTGTATATACTTTCTGTTATTGTTGGGTTAGCGGATAATTAAGAATATGTACATTTATATCTATATTTACAGTACTTTTATAACTGTAACTCTGTATACCAACTCATTTTGTATTCTGTAATATTGCCTTGGGTATAGGTGTAAGAGATATACTATACACGGAATAAAGCTAGTATTATTAAATGTATTATTATTATTATTATGCAAGTTAATCAAAGCTTCCAACACCAATATTAATTTATATTTAGATTTTAACAAACACAACCTTAACGCATACAATAACTACAGTATGTTAAATATTAATTACTAACATTGTCATAGTTAAGGAGTAACTATTTATTCCACGTCAAACGAAAGCCTCCATTCTTGGAACGAATTCAAGAAGTTATACTATAACCGTGTGTTTAAAATAATCGGATTTCGTTTGGCATCACAGGAGATAGATGATACTGGTCTCTATACAGGGTGATTCATAAGTCCATCACCACCCTGTGTCATTTCAAAATTATTGCGGCTACTGCAATGTGAGGTTGTGAGTGGTATACCTCGTTAAGGGGACATTGTTTTATGTGATTTTCATTGACAATGATTTAGTCCTTCAAGGTCATTGCGTTACTATCTTCTA
>JAQGAO010007142.1:0-11574 GCA_034697705.1 Ommatoiulus sabulosus
TTCTTTAAAGAAACAAACAAATGTGTAATAAGGCAATAAATATACTGTATGTAATGCACATGGACATGATTCTGTACTTTTTCATTTTGTGGTTTTTTACCACATGTATTACAGTCTACATATATAACTTCAGTAAACATTTCATTATTTAAATTTAATTCGGACATTCTTTGTAAAGTGATCACCTGTGTAAAGTGACACTGGTGGTCACTCTTAACAGGTTTTACTGTAATTTGTTATATATTTATGCAAAAATATTTAGATAATTATATTAATATTATTTCAATTCAATATTTATGTTGTAAATGATTTATGCTTACCATTAAACTATATATATTGACTTTTTCTTAAAATGTAGATTCGTGACTAGCTGTCATCATCATCCAATTAATCTTAAATATCCAGTCAATTCAAAGAAAAAATAAATCCAAATATTCGGAAAATACAAAAATTACAAAACGTTCGTGGAATGTAAAATAATGTTCCACGTAGCATGCTGACCAAAAAATGACGTCATTTGTTGTCATTTTTCTACGTAGGATGTGACTCACTCGTTATCCGGTCACTTTATAAGGTACATTGGCAATGTAAAAATGGCAAAAAGCGCAACACGCACTGGTCACCGTACACAATATATTGTAGTTTCTTGAGTGTTTTGGAGTGGTCATTTTTAAAAAAAATAATGACCTAAAAATGACTTATTTTTCTGACTTGTTTTGGCGTAGTCATTTTTCCGAAAAAAATGACGTCATTTTTAAAAAATGACCAAGAAATGACGTCATTTTTTGGTCAGCTTTCTACGTGGGTAGACAGGTGGTCACTATATACAGGGAATTTTTATGAAGGTTATGTACGCTTGAAAAAACGAAACACTAAAAAGTGGTCAACATAAACAGGTGGTTACTTTTCCAGGTTTTAGTGTACCCATTGGATATCATAGAAAAGCTTCGCTCGAAAAAGTAGCAATAGGAAATTTAATGAAAAAAAAGCAAATAACCATAGTAAAATACATGAAGGAAACCTTGCATCAAGCCTAGTGTTCCAATCGATTACACCGAAGATTTCGATGCAGGAATGGGGGAGGAAGTTTTTCTGTCGTTTATACCGTGGACTACGTGATCCAATTAATTACATGCCATCCTCACGGATTATTTCGGTGCAGTTGTAAACTCTGTCTCCTGGATGAAAAAGTAGCAACATCGATGATGGAAAAAAAAGTGAACATCGTAAGACGAGGAAGTTCAATTGCTAAAGACTTATCCACGTGCGTTTCAAGCAATCAAGTGCTCGACTTACACACTCGCACAATAGAGTTAATAAAAGAACTTGAGGAAACTTACGAATTACAAACTAGCAGAACAAACTTTTGATAGGATATAGGAGGGACGGTCATGGCCGATTTAATACAGGAACTATCCCGGCATTCGCCTAAATGGATTGTGGAAAACCACGAAAAACCACAATCAAGGATAGCCGACACGGGAAGCGAACCCAGGTCTACCGAATGCGAGGCGAGAATGCTAACCACTCAGCCACCTTGCTCGGTAATCCATTTTTAATGTGGGTTCATATCTTCAATGATATCTTGCATTTTTACATCCTAAAAATATGTAAAAAAAACATGCATCAACCGGGAATCGAACCCAGGTCTACCGAATAAATATAAATACAAATTGTGGATAGTTACAGTGTATAATTATGCTTTGCATTTCTATTATCTAAACTTAATTCGGAAAATTCAGAAAAAGTGACTTAATTTTTCAAAATGAACTAACGAAAATTTTTAAAAATTTGCAAATTTGTCTACGGAAAAGTGAAAACGTGAAAAATTAGCAAATTTGTACACAAAAAACGTGAAAAATTAGCAAATTTATACTCTTAAAGTGAGCCACGAGCTAACCATGTAGAAGTATTAATTTTTGTTCGCCATGACTGCATTGAATTTCCTTGACTTTTTTCAAATTAAGCCTTTCTTCTTTGAATTTTTCCTGACTTTTCCAGGATTTTTCAGGTCTGGGGAAACCCTGTAATTTTGTACAATGTCTACCATATGTGGCCTATACAATTTGATGTCTAGTAGTGGTTAAAAAAACTATAGCTTGTTCTAAAACTATGTTAAGAAATTTTAAAAAAAATTAATTAAGAAATAAAAAAATGCATAAAACAGGGAATCGAACCCGGGTTTAACAAATGCGATGCAAAAATGCTAACCATTTAGCCAATTTAAGCCATCCTAAGTCAATGGGTTAAATGCTTTTCAAAACAACTCTAGGCAGAAATTTTTAAGTAAATTTTAAGCAAAAATGGTGTGATTATTTCAGTTGTTATAATTTTACAAATTCAGTTATTTTTTAAAGAGTTATATTTAAAGAGAAACGTACGTTTTCCATATTTGCAGGTGTCTCAAACCCCTGTTTGGGGTACCATGGAGGTCCTTTGGGGTTTTTCGAGATATAATTTTGGAATAAAACGTAGTATTTTTGATTAATATGAATTTTATTTATTCAATAATTTAGTAGAAGTTGAAAGAGGAGCTATTTTTAACATTTTTTTTCGTAAGTATTCCATTTGAGGTGAACCACGTGAACCCAATGACCTTTTAGTCATCTTCAGTTTTCATGAAAACGGCCAATTTTTAAGGTTTGCATTTTTTGCAGTGGCGCATTATCCTTTGTGCAAGCACACTAAAACTGGAAGTTTATTCGGTTTTCAGTGACAACATCCATTGGCAAAATCTGAATCTAAATAGTAGCATGCTCTTTGAAGCGGGTGCCTCCGCAAGGAGGCGCTACGTTGGTTGATCATCCTTCGCAATCCTACCCCACTTCCATAGACACTGTATCAATGTTACTTACCTGGGTGTCATGGAGCTGTATCGCAATGGGTTTTTCCTTTTCTTTCTCTTCAATCTTGTACCATCTTATCAGTAGTCGCTTAGCCGCCCGCATGGCATTTAGTTTGTGGGCGCTCTTGCCCAAAAACCCAAACCACTCCTCCAGTGTAGCACCTTTCAAACCTGCTCTAAAACTGTCTAGTGCAGTGCAAAAGAAGAATTCGTAAAGAATATCCTCCACACACCCCCCACATAGATTGCAGTTTTAACTCACCTTGTTAATCTTCGACATTTGCTTATTAGTCTCTAGAAAGCCAGCTCTTGCTCTAAACAGCAAGGCACTGCCATAGGAGTGGTCATACAGAGACTCACGACTGATTTTGTCTTTGACCATGTATACTGACATGGTGCTTTTGCTGCATTTTCCTGCTGTCCTTATAGAGCTTTCACACTCATTGACCAGTTTGCCGATCCTGGTGTCCGATTGTGCCCACTTCCCTTTGATCATAGTGCTCCAAAACTCTTTAATCTTCTGAGCCATTGGGTTTTCCATCCCTGACCATGGATCATTTCATATACCTGACTTGCAGGATAGCTTTTATCCAGGCACCATAGCCTGCGTAGGAAGGTAAGCTTACTTCTCTCCCTAGCTTTGAATGATGACCAGCCCATCTCCCCTTGTAATGCTTCTATGGCAGTGAAGCGATTAGCCCCAAGAGCTGCTCTTGCATTTTGTTACTGCATGCATTTAAGTTTAAGGTTCACCTTAGGGCTCAGGCATAGGACATCATTTGCAAATGTGACTGCAGGTACTCCTACTCCCTTCCATACTCTACGAATAATCTCATACTGTAAGAATGATTGGAAGGCAAGCAGGCAGAGGAGACCCCTAATGCGCCTAGCTTTCGCCAGGACCATATCCTCCATCTGAGATAAACACTTGTTACCCTTGTTAAGTAACACTCCCAAGTACTTATATTGGTTTACATGTTGTAATATTCCTCCATTTAGCGTCCAAGTACTTACCTCAGGCACTACATGTACGCCATCATGGATGAGCACCCCTGACATAATTCTAGTCCAAAATCGGACCCATACTTCCCAGCAACATTGAGTAGTTGCGCAATTCTGCCCATTTTGAAGCATTGCAATTTTCGTCACTAGGTGGCGCTGTGTATCTGCGCATGCGCACTTGCACCTTAAAAGGACTCTACAGGTAATGCTGATATGCGAGTATTTTTAATCAGTAAGTTCATTTACGATAACAAACGTGAATTCTTCAGAAATACTTTGCTCTATTTTTTTAAAAACACATAATTGGGTTTATTTTGAACGTCCGTGGCCTATTTACGTGACCTCTCCTCAACACTTTACAATAAATACCAGAATTTAAATTAAAATAAGGAACATGCAAGCTTGTAATTGTAAATGTAGACTTTAATACATGTAGTAAAAAAACCACAAAACCAGTACATACTGTAATCATCATGTCCATGTGCATTACATACAGTTTATTAATTGCATTATTACACATTTTTTTAAAGATATAATGATCAAATTTTCCTCGTTTTAAATGCTTTTTACTTCTTACAATCATGTTTTCAGTGATTTTTTTGATCTGAATAACAATGATTGGCTGAATCATTTAAGAACCACTGGGGTTAAAGCAGAATTGTAAGGTGACTCATCCGTTATACGGTCACTTTATAAGGGTACCTTGACAATGTAAAAATTGCAAAAAAGACAACACACATTCGTCACTGTACACAATAGACAGGTGATTACTATACGGAGAATTTTAATGCAGGAAATGTACGCTAGAAAAATCAATACATGTACTAAAAAGTGGTCAACATAAACAGGTTGTCACTTTTCCAGGATTGACTGTATTCTATTAGTAATTGAGGGAGTTAATGTTTTTGGGCCATCTAGCAAGATGGCTGAGTGGTTAGCATTCTCGTCTTGCTTTCGGTAGACCGGGGTTTGATTCCCTGGTTTATGCGTGTTTTGTTTATTTTCTTAATTATTTGTTTTAAAATGTATTAAGATAATTTTAGAATCAGCTGTAGTTTTTTTTAAACTAATAGACATTAAATTGTATAACGTACGGCCACATATGGTAGACATTGGACAAAATTACAGGTTTTCCCCTGTCCTGAAAAACCTGGAAAAGTCAGAAAATATTCAACGCAGTCATGGCGAACCAAAATTTATACTTTTACATGGTTAGCTCATGCATGCTTATTTTCCGAGTACAAATTTGTAAAAATGTTCCACATTTTCATAGTACAAATTTGGAAAATTTTCCACATTTTCCGATAACAAATTTTAAAAATTTTACGTTTTCAGTCTACAAATTTGCTAAATTCTCGTGATATTCCGTATACAAATTTGCAAAATTTTCCACATGTTCCGAAGACAAAGTTGGAAAATTTTCCACGTTTTCCGTCTACAAATTTGCCTAATTCTCGTTGGTATTCCGATCGAGTACAAATTTGCAAAATTTTCGACATTTTTCCACGTTTTTCGAGGATAAATTTGCAATTTTTCTACGTTTTCCAAAGACAAATTTTCTACATTTTTCAAAATTTTCGTTAGTTCAATTTGAAAATTAAATCATTTTCCCCTGAATTTTCCGAATTAAGTTTAGATAATAGAAAGTTTTCAGAGTACAAATTTGCAAATTTGTCACGTTTTCCGTAGACAAATTTTAAACATTTTCCAAATTTGCATATAGTTTATATTGAAAATGAACTTTGAAATTTTGAAAATAAGTCATTTTACCCTGCATTTTCCGAATTATTTAGCTAATATAAATGCAAAGCATAATTGTAACTAGCCACAATTTGTATTTTTATTTATTGAAGTTATGAACTTACGTTGGAAAGAAGTACCGAGCAAGGTGTCTGAGTGGTTAGCATTCTCGCTAGCTAACATTCGGTAGACCCGGGTTCGCTTCCCGTGTTGGCTATCCTCGATTGTGCATGGGTTTTCATGGTTTCCCACAATCCCTTTAGACGAATGCTGGGATAGTTCCTATATTAAATCGGCCATGACCATCTTCCCATTAATGTGATAATTGTAATAATTCGAATACTTAATGTTACGACTGCTTCTTGTATTTTGGCAAACTGCAGTATTTGAAAAATTGAAAAACAATAGTTTTAGTTTGATTTTTCCAGTTTTTGGGTTTACGTTTTTCAAAATAGTTGCAGTTATTAAGATTACTCTTTGGATGCATTTTTAAAAATGAAATATGAAAACCCAAAAACTAAAGTCCATAAGGTACATTAGCAATGTAAATATTTCAAAAAGGACGACACACACTGGTCACTGTACGCAATAGACAGGTGGGCACTATACGAAGAATTTTTATGAAGTAAATGTACGCTAGAAAAAACAATACACTATAAATTGTTCAACATAAACAGGTGGTCACCATTAAAAGTTGGTCAATTTTTAAGGTTTTACCGTATACGTAAGTTGTTGAGTTGATCAAATGTCAATTAGCCTACAGTTAAACTTGGAAAAGTGACCATAAATTACCTTCGTAAAAAATTCTCCGTATAGTGACCACCATCCTATCGTGTACAGTGACCAGCGCGTGTTGTTTTTTTGAACTTTTTACATTGTAAATGTACCTTAGTTTTTGGGTTTTTGTTTTAAAAAATTTGTGCACAGAAAACGTGTACAATTTTTCAAATTTGTTCTCGAAAAACGTGGAAAATTTTGCAAATTTCTACACAAAAAACGTGGAAAAATTAGCAAATTTAAACTGTGAAAACATGAAAAATTTGGCAAATTTCTACCCAGAAAACGTGGTAAATTTTCCAAATTACCCTCGGAATACCACGAGAAGTTTTGCAAATTTATAGATGTAAAACGTGCATTTCAAAATTCGTTATCGTAAAATGTCTAAAATTTGGCAAATTTGTACTCAGAAAATGAGCCATGAGCTAACCATATAGAAATATTAATTTTGGTTTCCCATTACTGCGTTAAATAGGTTAAAAAAACTATAGCTTATTCTAAAATTTGCTAATAAATTTAAAAAATAATAATTATGAAAATAAAAAAACGATGCATGAACCAGGGATCGAACCCAGGTCTCGCTCAATTAATAATGAAATATCCGAAAACACATGGCACTTAAGGCCATCATGAAGGTAAAACCTGGAAAAGTGACCACGTATTTATGTTGACCACTTTTTAGGGTATTTTTTTTTTCTAGCTTACTTTTCCTGCATGAAAATTCTTCGTATAGTGACCACTTGTCTATCGCGTACAGTGACCAGTATACGTTGTCTTTTTTGCAATTTTTACATTGCTAATGTACCTTATAAAGTGACTAGATAACAGATGAGTCACCTTATATCCTGCTTTAACCATAGTGGTTCTCAAATAATTCAGCCAATCGTTGTTATTCGGATCGAAAAAATCACTGAAAACATGATCATAAGAAGCAAAAAGCATCTATAACGAGGAAAACTCGATAATTTGTTACCAAATGTGTAATAAGGCAATAAATATAGTGTATGTAATGCACATGGACATGATGATTCTGTACTTTTTTGGTTTTGTGGTTTATTACTAATGTACAATGTACATGTATACAGTGTACATGTTTATTTTAATTTAATTCAGGCAAGTACGAATGCTGCTAATGCATTTCTCCTTTAAGGGGCACTGAACACACAATTCTAATCTCAACCCGAAGGATAAACGTACGCTAATTTCTAAATTTTGTTAAACATTTACCATGATTATAAAATGCGGATCCTGTCACATTTTTCTTTCACGCAGTAACGTAAGCCTATAGACGTTTATCCAAACACGACCAATTTATTGTACTGCATTCACCAAATTTCGCCTAATGAGTCTCCATAAAGTGCTATTAAGGACATTTAAAAAAAACAAACACAGAATTGCGTAAGTTTTCCAACCACTTACATGTATTAAGAAGTTTAAATATCGATCCGTACATTCCCGAGTAAATTACAACTCCTACTTTCGTTTCAAGAGTCTCTACCAACGATCCATGGTCTGTGGAAATTTCTCGAAATAATTTATGCATCGAATGAAATATTTCCTTAAAATGTATGTATACCATATAAGTAAGACAGTGAATAAACTAGGAAATGTGAATTTCATATTCATAAATGCATAAGTAGTCACAGTAAAGCTAATATCCAAAATAAACGTACTTCAAAATGCTGCCAGTATACTTACTTTTCAAGAAATGTTAATCCAAAAAGATTTATTTTTAAGTTTGCGTCTCTTATTTGTAAAAAACGTTTATATTCTTGCTTAGAAACAATCAACTTAGCAGGGTTTTAAAAAAATCGAACGCGCAAAATATCCCCGCATTCAAAATTAAATTCAAAATATATCAAATGTTTTCTTGTTGTTATAAATACATTTGAAAATATACTCTCATCAATGCATTTTAATCTATTCATAATTTCAAACGCATTTTAATAACACGTTTTGAAAGCGCATTTGAATAACACGTTTTGAAAACGCATTTGAAAAACACGTTTTGAGAACGCATTTTAATAACACGCTTTGAGAACGCATTTTAATAACACGCTTTGAGAACGCATTTGAATAACACGTTTTGAAAACGCATTTGAATAACACGTTTTGAAAACGCATTTTAAAAACACGTTTTGAGAACGTATTTGAATAACACGTTTTGAAAACGCATTTTAAAAACACGTTTGAGAACGCATTTTAATAACACGTTTTGAGAACGCATTTTAATAACACGTTTTGAGAACGCATTTTAATAACACGTTTTGAAAACGCATTTTAAAAACACGTTTTGAAAACGCATTTTAATAACACGTTTTGAAAACGCATTTGAATAACACGTTTTGAAAACGAATTTTAAAAACACGTTTTGAAAATGCATTTGAATAAGACAAATTGTTAAACATCCTAAAACTTGCTGTCAAATCAATTAGATACAATAACATTGGTTGAATTTCCAACTGAAATTAATTTTGAGTAAAAGTAATGTGTTATCCGTTGCGTGTCTCAATCCCTAGATGGCGCTTTTTGAAACTCAAATGCCTCCTTGTATAATTAGTTCAAAATTGACTTCTTTGAAATGCTCCAGACGGCATTTTCCACTTAAAATATTTCCTTTTTTAAGGTGAAAACTATCTACTCAAACTTGCCAAAGACAAATGACCACTATAGCAGATGGCATGACGAGGGCGTTAAGATCACTTCAATATCTGAGTGAAGAAATCTGTCCTAATTCGATATAATTAAAGACCCGAAGGAATGTGGAGCCACAACAGAAAATTCCTCCGGAGGCCGAAATTAATTATCGCGAATGAAATCTCGATCAGGGAATCGGAATTCGTGTTGCGTGAGCTCTATTTCCTAATGAGCATTCGGTAATCGGGGGAATTCCCCTCGCTCGTATCAATTAAAACATTGGCCGACGTCCAATCCACATTTGGCGACAGTTCGTAGCTGTCCGGCCTCACGCATTAAAGGGCCATTCACAAAGGACGTCCTCATGTAGGGGGATAGGTTGAGTCACTGACACAATGTGGACAGGGGGAGGGAGGGGGCCGGTATGACCAAATCGGACGTCTACTTGATAAAAAAATGCCAAATATAATCAGTTCCCAAAGTAAATGGGAAACTGAGCGCAATATCGCATATACAGTATGTGCATTATAGATTGCAAAAGTCAGTAAACGGGGTACTTCCAGTCCTGGAAAACTTGGAAAAGTCAGCGAACTTAAAAGCTCAGGGTCCATTTGCAAACTTTCAAATTTTCCCAGTTCAAATTTGCAAAATTCCCAAGTTTTTCCGAGGACAAATTTTCAGCGTTTTCCACGTTTTCCCCAAGTACAAATTTTCAACATTTTCACTTGTTTTCGAGTACAGATTTGTAAAATTTTCAACTGTTTTCGAGTACAGATTTGTAAAATTTTCAACAGTTTACCAAAGAGAAATTTGAAAAATTTCCTATAGATTCTGAGGACAAATTGCCTAAATTTATGAAAATTTTCAGAGTACAAAATTTACATTTTCCGAGTAAAAATTTGCAAAACTTTCAAAATTTTCCGAATAAATTTTTTTTTGAAGTTTCGGAAGTCCGAATCGGGGGAGGGAGGAGGAGTGGTGTCCTGATTGGCCGGACCTAATACGGACAGGGGGTAGGGGACAGTCCAATTTTGGGAAAATTTTGAGGACGTCCTTTTTGAATTGCTCCTAAGCTTTAACAGAAAAACAACAACAAAAAACTGTGTTATACTTGGAAGATTAATTTGAAAAACGTATCCTATTTAGCTCAACATCGCAAAATTACAGACTTACAGTACAAATAGAACGTCTATATAGTAGCCTCTCATTCCAATGAAATATTTTCAATACATTTATTTTTCCACAGTGAACAAAGGTAACTAGGAATTATGAGTTTCAGGAAGGTGAGCGCCTTAGATGATGCTTTTTAAAAGCCCTATCGATTTATTAGTCTAAAATGATTGCGTATAAATTTATTAATCACAGGTAGAAAACTAGGAAACTAAAATTTCTTGCTTTTTATCTTTGTTATCTATAAACCGCGAAATTTAATACAAAATATTTCATTTTTGTCCTCAAGCTATAGACAGATTCCTAGTAGAATCACTTCAACGCGGCAGTAGACAATACGAAATGTATACCTAAATAGCATATAAATAAGATTCTGAAGATATGGATTTTTGATTTGGATTTCGAGAAAGATTTCTAAATTGTTGAATGTCCTCATTCTCGGCCAAAGATATACCAGTAAATACAAATATAATTTTAGTTATGCACTACTGACTTGCCGAAATAAAACTATCGTTGAACATATTGGAGTACGTAAGAATGCTACATCGAGTAGACAGACCTAGACTTTAGAAAATCAATCGCATGAACAATTCCACTTTTAAAAACATTTCCTCGTATGACCCCCTGCTTAGCTTATGCCCTAAAACACTAGGTGGCAGTAACCAAAGAGGTTCAACACAGCCATAACCTAAGATCACGTAAACGAACGTTCTGAGTTAGAGTTGAGGGTCAGGGCTAACAGTAGTAATCATTGAAAAGAAAGTTTAGGTTTCATGACTTTAGGTTGACTCTAAAAGCTGAACTAAAACCTAGAGTCAAGAGTCAACCTTTCCAATGAAACGATTTCATTAGCTACTTTGAATTGAAAATCCCGGGAAATAATGATTTTCAATTTCACCACTAGCGGTCGTGATATTGAGATGTAGACCAATTCTCCTGACCCTAAACCACCAATTTCGCACAGTCAGGGTTAGGTTCACCGGTTGACCCAAAGAGTCAAGAAATCCACTGATTACAGTACTATGAAATAGAAGGTAAACCATTTTTGGTAACCCAAATAGCTGGTTTAACCTAAGTTTGAGGTTTGACCCTCATTGGTTACTGCTACCGTTGATCAAGAACCAACGGATTGTTCAATGGAGTCCTTTTCGGTTTTTAGTGCGCATGCGCGAAAGACATTGAGCCACCGCGTGACAAAAAATGAAAAACTTACAAATTGGAAAATTTCGGCCAATATATGGCGCCAAGGAAAACCAAAAAGGATCTGAGCAGTTAAGTTGGAAGAATAATTTCTTCTGGGAGTACTCCTAGTAACTGTTGAAAAACATATTAGAGAGATTCAGTGCACCAAAAAGCTATGCACGTTAAACGACAACGTGAACGTCTTTTCTTTTGAATGCTGT
>JAQGAO010007143.1:0-11573 GCA_034697705.1 Ommatoiulus sabulosus
CTCCCAGTGACTTTGTTCTGCACGTTTTCTAAAAGCCTGTCCTACTAACACATAGTAGTCAGGCTCACACACACTGTCTAGAAAAACGTCCACTTACCACTGTGACTTGAACAGGAACTAGGAACAGGAACTTGGCGAACAAGATTCAGTTCCAAAAAGTGGGGTCTACACAAGACCCCCTGCAGAAAACATCAGGGGGACCCTGGTGGCCAAAAGTAGACCACCCACAGGTCCATGGCGCTTCCCAGCATCCAAATTTCTCTCGCCGTTTTGTGGGATTCGAAAAGGATGCTTGGTGAAGCGCCATAAGTTACAAGCTAACACTGATAGCTAGGCGCGCTATTTAGAACTATAACATGCGCCAAAAAGAACACTTGAGTAATTAGCAATCACACTGACGTGACTTCATGCAGACGTCACGCCCCACGTGAGGTGCTCAGGTGAACACAAGAAGCAACGCGCGCAGTGTTACAGCACCCTGTAATTAATTGCACGCACCTCACGTGGCTGCGGTTAACCCGAAATTACCTTGCATGAACACATAAACAACATATCCTACGTGGATTACTTATTAAAAATATTTTTTGTTGCAATAACTATTTGCCACAGATGTAATTATAAAAAATTAGTGTCATTATACCAAGTTCATCCCTCTTTAACTAATAATATTTTTTAAAATAATAAACTACATATTTGTTAATCAAACTTTGAGCAATACATAAATTTTGTTTATATCTTTTAATGAATTAATTTTAAAAATCTTTTCTTATTTTTCCAAATTTAATATACTATACTGTACCTAAGAGGGGCGCAATCAAATCATTGTTTAATAAAATGTTCTATGACCCACAAAAGTTGGACAACTATCATAGGGTTTCCCAGACCTGGAAAAGTCGGAGCACTGGAAAATGTAAGGAGAAGTCAGGGAAAAATGGCTTATTTTAAAAAAGTCAGGGAAATTCAACGTTGCATGTTGTTGCGATAAAAATTAATGCTTCAACATGGTTATCTCAAAAAAAATTTCCACGTTCTCAGAGTAGAAATTCTGAAAACATCACGTTTTCTGAGGAAAAATTTGCCAAATGTTCCACATTTTCCGAGTACAAATTTGCAAAATGTTCCACGTTTTTCAAGGACTTATTTTCCAAATTTTCCAGGTTTTCCAAGTTCAAATTTGCAAATTTTTTTAAATTTTTTAGGTTTTCCGAGTTCAAATTTGCAAAACTTTCAAAGCTTTCCGAGTTAAATTTGCAAAATTGTCCATGTTTTCCAAGGATTAATTTGCAAAATTTTCCATGTTTTCCGAGGACTAATTTGCAAAATTTTCCATGTTTTCTGAGGACTAATTTTCAAAATTTTCCATGTTTTCCGAGGACTAATTTGCAAAATTTTCCATGTTTTCCGAGGACTAATTTGCAAAATTTTCCATGTTTTCCGAGGACTAATTTGCAAAATTGTTTTCCGAGGACAAATTTTCAAAATTTTCCTCGTTTTCCGAGAACAAATTTCCACATTTTCTAAATACAAAATGCCATTTTAGTATTACATTTTGCGAAATAATTTCCTGTGCCGATTTTGCAAAATACGTCAATTTTTGACCTTGTAATTAGTCAGGGATTTTTTTTTAAAACCTGGAAAAGTCAGGAAAGTGGAAAATGAAATTCCTGGGGGAATCCCGTATTAATTACATTATTGATTTTAAGAACGAGAATCGGTGTGTTTTTTTTGTGTGAAAAGGAAGCGATGAGTAATTTTTTTTTTCAAAACGGAGCAGTAGGCTCAAAAAAGTTTGGGAACCTCTGATCTACTGGAAGGTCCAATAATGAAAAGTTGTGTTTGACATCATGGTATTTGCACAAGAAATAAACACTAAATGGTATAGCTGATTTTGATTGAAGCAAATATTTAATAAATGTTGTCATGTTTTTTTAAGAATTACTCATTATTTTGTTTTTCAGTTTTAATAGCAATGCCTTACAAATTGTGCTAATGATATTATTTTGTTAATTAAACATACAAACATGTATCTACACGTACTGTCACTAATAAGTTGTGTCTTAAAACAAAAAATTCCTCAAATGTATTTGACGTGCATATTTTATTATTTTAATTGTTATGAGGCTTGATGACTTTTATAAGGCCATAAATGAGGATTGTAGGTATTTTGGTATTCAAAAATATTCCATACAAATTCTAACATCAGTTAACAATAGCTTTTCTGTTAAGTTTTAAACTATATGCAGTTATCTATTTGAAATTATAATGCCACTTGCTATTGATAATCATATGCTAAAATGTGGAAAAATCCTCTATTTCTCATATCCAGTGACTTCATAGCAATTGCCATAATTAAATGTTGAAGTTATACTAGTGCTTGCATAAAATAAAAATTATATTATCTAATTCTATTTTATTTTATGAAAGGTTGTCAGAATTGATGAAGAGCAAGCCAATAAGCAGGCAAGTTCATCACAAGCAATCAAGGAGGATTGTGACCTTGAACTAGGGAAAGCTATCCCTATCTTAGATGGTGCAATAGCAGCTCTAAACACACTTACAAACAATGTAATATTATCACTAAACTTTTCTCTTAGCAGTTAATTTGATTGACTGTATAATAATTAAAGTATTGCATTCCAGGATGTCACCATCGTAAAAACGATGAAAAATCCTCCTAGTGGTGTAAAATTAGTTATGGAATCAATCTGTATTCTAAAGGGAGTAAAAAGTGATCGTGTGGGTGACCCCTCTGGTACTGGTAAGCTAAACATTTTCATAATAACTTTTTTAATAAGTTTTAAATTAATAGGCTAGTTGGCACAATTTCGCCAACTTTTAAACAAAATCAAAATGCACAAATGTACTTGCAGATTCAAATATTTAATTAAGGATTCTTGATACACTGGCAGCAGTTCCGATTCAGTTTGACTTGCAAAACTACATTGGAATTAGCAAAGTGAAGTGCAAATCATCATGAACTAGCTGAAAACCATTCGACTAAGATTTGCTATCAAAGCTTTTACATGATTAGAAGCACAATCTCTCCAATGAGAACAGTTTATTTCAAAAGCTTTGGGTCAAAGCTCTAAAATTAGAATACAGGTTGACGTTTACAGGCTTTCCATGGCAAACACTTATAATCATTAAGAAAAATTGACTACAACTTTTTAACCTATTCTACAAGCTGTCCAACAGATTGATACATGAAATATGCTACACTGCCTGAAACGTTTAGAGGACTATTTGATTTTGGTTCCAAAGCCTCACTGTCTATAGGGTACAATTAATGTTCAATCTTCTGAATTGCCTGAATAACCATTTTAGGTTATTGAATTGGAAGATTTGATTCTTTAAACTATGCAAGTATTTCTAGTTGAAAATAGAGATGAGCGAACTGAGCGTCTGGTGAGTTTTTTTGAGTCGAAACGTGTTTTTTTAAGGTTGCGATACCGAGTTATAGCAATTATTTCTGAGACGTAAAACTTGAAATTTTAACAATTTTAAATCTGAAAAAATTCAGCTCAACTCAACAATATGCTTAGGCTATTTTATGGCAAATTAATATTAGAGCAATTATTTTTAAGTCAATACAAATTCGAGTAATCTATTCTAAACAAAATTTGGTAAACTCTAATCAGCTTTCTTGTTCAGCTCGCCCATCTCTAATTAAAGCTATTGTAGAACTTAATCGACGCTATCTGACAGTCAACTTTACTAATTCTGTCATACTATTTAGAAATCTTCTACTTAAGCATAGATTTCCTGACACGTTTGATTAGCTAAATGGATTAATTGTGTTCCTATGTGAGTTGTTCTGAGGGAGCCCATTTTGTGCACTCATTCATCCTGCATTTTTAAGCTGGGTGATTCTTTGGGCAATGAACATCATCTTGACAGGTGGCAGAAGAGTGGCATCAAGATGTATAGCAGAGGAATCTGCCGCAAGAGGCCTAGTCTAAGCAACATAATCATTTGATATGCGCAATTATCAAATGTCAGAATGAGGCACTCAAATGGCTGCTCCATGGTGGAGGAGACGTTGTTAAAATGTTAAAATGTTAAAATTTGGGGGCATGTGGAGAGTTTATACGACACCAACACAGGGTGCTTACCATAGCAGTTTTCCAATGGTAAGCATATGGGCGACATGAAGCGATGAACATCCAGCAGCAAATTATGAGATCTAGATGGCTTTAGTGTAGGACTAACAAGCTTGCCTGGAAGGTGTAGTGGCCTCCATAGAAGAATCCATTCGGTGATATGCTGGTGACTATGCAAATCGCAGTGCATATGTAAAACAACACCATAGACAGCAAGGTTACCCACAATACTGCCTTAAGGCCTATGCGGTCACCCTTAAGATGTCTATTGAGGTGGTCTTCACTGGTCCTTGGTGATGCAAGCTGACATGCTGAAACAGGAGATTGTCTAGGTAAGCCAACACATGTACCAGTTTATCTTCGTAAAGAGGAATGAAAAACTGGTACTGCATTAAAGCATTCCAACATGGTTAATATGAACATGCTGCAAAATGTGCATTCGGTGGTAGGATGGTGCTAACAAGACGGTGTGTGTGGCAATTGATTTTAAAGCACCGGCATGGTGTTTGTTAGGATTGTGTGGCACTAGCAGACACACAGGTAGCGGTGTTACAAAGCTTTGTTCATTGACATCTCTCTTTTAAAGGATAAGGCTCTTAAAAGGGATAAGGAAGACAAAAAGAGAAGCAGCAAGGAGTTGGATGGCTTTGCTATCACGTATTTGGAAGTTAGCTGGACGTCCCTGGGATGCGCCTGGAGAAGAAATGGCTTGTTCTCTCTCATTGACTATGGTCAAACAAAAACACTAATGCAAGACGCTGGCATCTTTGTAGATAATCACTTCCAATGGTCCCAGCGCTGATGGTCATGTTGGCATGGCTTAGGTTGCCTTACGGTCCATGGCATCGGATGTGGACTTCTGGTAAACAGGCAATCCTAGTGAAATCTGGGCCTATGATGGCTAATCCAAAAAGTGCAAAAGGTAACAGGCCTAACTGTATCTCAGGCAGGACGACTGCCTACAATATATTCCATGTTTGCACACAAAATACCGTCATCCAGAGAGGCGGGACAACCATCAAATAATGTGCACATTATTAAAACTCCTGTAAATGTAAGGCAGGATGGCCTCCTAAAAAATTGTTAGGTCTACAAAATGTTTTGGCCAGAAGAATAAGGCGGTGTCCCAAGAGTCGACCAGACTACAAAATACAAACACTTCACATTGATCAGAAAACTTCGACACAAAAACACAAAGGCAAGCACACAGACACCTGGTCAGTTAACAGGTCAGGGTTAAACAGCCTGTTTATTTCTTAACCTGGTGTAACCTAAGGTCATGTAACCAAAACGCCACCAAGTGGTTACCTCAACACCACACATTCTTGGTACAGTTCCTGTTCCAAGAACAGGAACACAGAGGGCTATGAATCGCCGATTTCCATTCCAGCGATCACTTGATTCAGGTGGGAAGCCTCGGACTCCTGGTATCTTGCGACCAGCCGGTCCCTCAAGGCTTTGTAGCTGTCCGTAGCTGGAGACTTGCGGAGTAAGTCGGCCACAGCAGCGAGTGTTCTGGAATCCAGTGCGGAGATTGCAGATTGAGACATGGTCCAATACTTAGTAATGCCCGCAGTGAGGTAACTGGATTCCAAGCACAGGAACCACAGTTCAACAACCCGAGGCCAAAACACCAGTGGCCGAAAAGATATGCGGTTAACATCCCGGTCTTGTGGCTTTTCACCCGAAGGATCAGGCTTGGGGGATCCTCTTCAGGCATGATTGAAGTAGATTAGGATTTTTGGATTATTTTGAATTTTGATTGTCTTTTATCTTAATAATTTCTTGCAAAATTGAAGATATCGAGTTATCCAAACGCATTGTACTATCAAACCGTAGCATCCTGTATCAAAATATCAAACATTATTGAAATATCGAATGTATCGATATCGGTAGTATCAATATCGGATGTATCGATATCTATCTGACTCGTGGGTATCAAATGTATTGATGTATCGAAAGTATTGATACATCGGGAGCGATATATTTGTACCGGTATCTTGCACGTGTATTAGTGGGGTGCGTTAGGCAGAAGCGCGTGAACGCATGCGTGGTGGGGAGCGTAAAAAAATTGCTTGGAGCTGGTAGAGCGCTGGATTAAGCGCATCGGGCTAAGCGAATGGGTGTTGGGATGCGTACACTTACAGGTGTGAAAAAAAGGTTGGCGCAGAATAAATACACGCAGAAACATGCATGTTTGAGAACGTGCTTGCACAATATGGCGTGAGTAACGCGGCAGGCATGGGATACCTTTCTGCTGCATTTCAAAACATCACGTCCAGGTCACCAGTTTGGGAATCGAAGATTCCAAACCGAAGAATTGATCAAGTGAATTTAGATATGAGAAATTTTGTTTACTCACAACAGAATTATATAAGAAAACAAACTGAAATTACAATTAAAGCGAAACACATGGACCGCACGTGTAGGGACTGTGCAGTAGGTCCATGGAAAGGTGACGTCCTTGTCCCTGGTCCAAGTGAAGAAAAAGCAAGATCAAAGCCAGCCTTGACCTTTATAGCAGGCTGGGTCATGTGTCCCAGGTAAGGTGCTCCGGCCAGGTGCGCGAAGCGTCCATAAAGTCCAGGACAGACACCACCGCAGATGTAATGTGCCCCCTACCATATGGCACTGTATGTGCTAACTGTAGGGTTTCAAATTAAATAGAAACTGCCTAAATGAAAATTCTACTAACTTCTCCATTAACCAATCTTAATTAACATTTACCAAGGTCTGGAATCCTGGTTTAGGTCCTTACAGGTTTCTCTATTTAGACCCAGACCAAAGAATAAACAAGTATATCTTTCCAACGAAAAAATATAGGATAATGCCTTCAGGTAACATGTAAAGTCGATCAATGGTTATCTGAAAACCTCATTTTCCATTACCTTGAATAGCATGTTGAATGTCACATTAGCCATTTCTGGTGAAAAACAAAGATCTCAGCAAATATCCCAGAAACTGCTGCAGGTAGGATTCTAATGTCAATTAGGAAGTTGTAGAGCTATGCCAAATTAGTCTAATAAATTTGGTTCGAAAAGCCAATTTTCTGAACGAGCCAGAGCTAACTAGAATTTACTATCGCGAGTGACGATACACGCTTAAGCTACACATAACTGTGCATGACACCATGCCTTTGTGATCTGTCAACATTTCAGTCTTTGACCAGCTACAAATCTGTGTTTCAGAAGCAAAAGGATTCATGTTAAAGCGTGAAACCAAAATTTATTGATGGCTTGGGAACAATGCATTAGGTCAAATGTAACAGTTACAAAAACGTTTATTAATGCACAAATTACTTAAGTGCATATTTAAAATGACTTAAACCCGCAATAATACAGTCTTGAAATGAAATCTCACCACATGGTTTTCCCCCATCCTGGAAATCATGATTACTCATGCAGTTTGACAGGCTGCAATGATCCTTTGCTGCAGATCCTTTAGGCTTTCTGGTGATGTGCCGTACACCTATTCCTTAATGTATCCCCAAAGGAAGACATCTGACAGAGTAAAATCAGGCGACCTAGGTGGCAATGCTACAGCTAGGCCTTTAATTTCAATCCATTGGTTTTGGATAATTACAATTAAGCCACTGTTGGACTCCTAGAGCTTTATGTGGTTGACGCCATCATGCTGATACCACAACTTTGTTAGCTGTGCAAGAGGCATGTTATCCAAAATCCAAATGCTCTTTTACCACATTTGTCAGTAATTGTAAATATCTCTTTCCATTGAGGGTGCATTAGTAGGCCTACATAATTGGGCCGATCACTCTGTTCCCCAACCCCACACCAGACATTAGTTGAATACTGCACTTGGTGTCGTGCATTTTGGGTACAGTGTGAATTTGAAAATGTCCATTGCTGCTGGTTGTGCCTGTCGAACACTCCATCTCGGCCAAATTTTGCTTCATCAGTTCATATTATCTGCATGAGATAATCTGGATTTTCTTGCCATTTATGGAGCATAATGTTGCAGAAATCTAACCGCAGGGCATCATCCCCATCATGTAGTCCCTGCTGCAGGTACAGATGATATGGATGGAGGCCATTAGTTTGAATAAGGCTTAAAACTCTTGAAGGACATAATCCACACAGTGCGCTAATGATTCCTTGTGCTACTTTGGGGATTAGCAAGAGCATATGCCACAACATCGGCAGCATTTTCAGCTTCTGGACGACCAGTTCTAGGCAACATGGCTGTGCTATGGGAAATAAGACAAATATTCAGAAACTTAGCTGAAAATTTTCGGGCAGCAGCACGAGCAATCCTGTTGCACTCGCCATAAATTATAATCATTGCATGATAAATCATGATTAGTGTATTGATGATGTTTATGTGTCATTGTTTATCGGCAAAATTATTAGTAAGCTATTATGAGTTGCGCCTGTAGTCAGCAATACATACATGTTGTACATTACTTTCAATGTATAACTTACGTAAGTGTTTGCAGGTAATTATCTTTGAAAACGTAACAACCATTAAATCAGAGAGGGCAGTTCAATATTATTAAACATCCTTTAATGTACAGTATAAAAGCAATTTATGATTTTGCAAAATTAAGGAAAATGTTGCCCTTTTATGTACTATGAGATTTAATCAGGAATTCATGTATAGTATTGGATTAATCACATTTCATTTTGAAGTGTGTAATGACTTGTTTTCATTTTGACAGTAAACTTTGCTGCTTACATAATCAGTTTTTTACATAATAAACGTTTGCAACCCTCAAAGCTATGGTGTCATGCATATTCATATCCAGCTCGCTGTGACTTCTTCATAAAATTAAAAACCAATTTTATTAAACAAATTTGGCATTGCTCTACAACTTTCTAATTGACACTAGAATCTATCTGCAGTGGTTTCATAGATATTTGCAAAGAAATGGAAAACATGCAAATGGATGACCATGAACGTGACATTCAAGGTCACATAAAATATGGTTACATGTACCCTTGATCGACTTTAGATGTTACGTGAAGGAATTAATTTAAAGATAACTTGTTTTTTCTTTGGTCGGGTACTAAACAGAGAAACCTGTAATTGACCTCGCCTTTGTGACAATGACAACGTTTGTTTGTTTATTAGGAAAGATAATTGAAGACTACTGGGGCCCTTCAAAGCGTCTCCTAGGGGATATGAAGTTTTTAGAAAATTTAATGAACTTCGACAAGGTAATATGCTGTATTTTTTCCAAACTCTTTGTGTCATCTCTCTCTGTGCTCTTCAATATTGTAATATTTGCATTAGGATAATAGAGCATATTACAGTGTATTAAAATTGATAATAGGTTATGTATTTATCTAGTTTTATATAAATCGATTTGGCAAAATCTATTAATCTCTTAGTATAATAATGCAGTGTAATATTTTAATTTTTTTAAAAAAGAAAATGTTTAAAGTGCATTACTTCGACATTAGCTCAAATGATCAAGGAGTTGCTTTGACAATTTCAGATTCATTATTAAGGCTGCATCAAAAATCATGAAAAATATAGTAAACTATTTGTATTCTGGTATATTTAGGTAATTTTAATCTGAATTTATTCATTGACATACTACAGTACTTTAAATAAAGTTTAAAAAGAATATTATACAGTAGACTGGTGTTAGAATTTTTAAATATCTTTACAGTAAATTAATAGTAAACTTTTGATGTACTTTCTGTATTCAGGATAATATTCCTGACAAAACAATGAAAATAATTCGCGAGAAATACATTTCAAATCCTGAATTTGATCCTGAAAAAATTAAGACAGCTTCAGCGGCTGCAGAAGGTCTTTGCAAGTGGGTTATTTCGTTGGATGCTTATGATAGGTAACTTACTGCTGATTACTTTTGACAAATGATGGTAATATGCTATTAATAACTGTTGAACTGATTTCAACCTAAGATTATTTCTAAATTATTCTATATACAGGGTTATCAAAGATGTGGCTCCAAAAAAAGAAGCTTTACAGTTGGCAGAAAATGACCTTGCCGAGGCCTTGGCGGCTTTGCGTGAAAAGCAAGCTACCTTACAAGATGTTCAAGACAAGTTGCAGAATCTCACCAATATTCTGGAGAAAAACAAGCAACACAAACAAGAGTTGGAGGACCAGGTGGATCAGTGCACTTTGAAACTCGAAAGGGCTCAGCAGCTATTAAGGCAACTGGGAGGGGAGCAGAAAAGGTATGCTATGTCTTTTAAAATTATCAAAAATTCTTTTTTCTGCGTTTTGAATAAAAGTAAGGGTGGTAAATATTAACGTTTTACTTGATTGAAATATGGCGTTAGTACATGTATATTCCTGCACGTTTTTCGTTATAAATAATTTATTTATTTATAATTAAATAATGTATAAGTTATACATGATTGCACATCTTGATATGCATGCACTAGTTGCCAAAACGTATGTGTCAGAAAAACTTTATAAATTAATGGGAACTTTTCTAACATTTCATTTTACATACTCCCAAATTTAAATATTGAATCGAATTTATATGTGGAAAACATAAATAGTAATGAATTCACTAAGGTCGTTTAGTGACGTATTATTACAATTTTGCTAGTCTAAAAGTTCGAATTTACTGTATACCGGGGAGACAAATGGAAAGGGACATTTGCAAATAAAATGATAACAAAGCATTTGATCGAAAGCAAAAACTTGTAGGGTTTCCCGCAATTTTGTTTCAACCTGTGAAATTGTTACCCCGTTCCGCAAATGCGCGGTCGGGGGCCCTCGAGCAGATCAAAGAACTGAAACAGAAGCTCAGGTACAAGGAGCAAGTTTTCTTTATAACTAGCTGTCCCCAGCCACGCGTTGCGGCAGCTGAATTCCTTGCCCGATGAATTCCTGCCCCGATGAAGTCCTATATTTCCCGTTGAAGTTGAAGTCCTATCCCGTTGAATTCCTTTCCCAATGAATTCCTAAATTTCCCGTTCAATTCCTTTCCCATTACCAATAGCGATAAAAATGAAGCGATCCCTATTACTGGGTTCCTCCAGACCTGGAAAACCTGGAAATGTCAGGGAAGAATGATTTATTTTGAAAAAGTCAGGAAAATTCAACGCAGTCATGACGATCTAAAATTAATACGTCTTTAAGGTTAGCTCAGGGCCATTTTCCAAGTAGAAATTTGGAAAAAATGTCCACATTTTCTGAGTATTAATTTGAAAAATTTTCCACGTTTTCCGAGTAGAAATTTGCAAAATTTTCCACGTTTTCCGAGTACAAATTAGGAAAATTTTCCACGTAGCTACTGAACGTACAATGTACAAATTTACACAATTTCCCACGTTTTCTGAGTATTAATTTGCCAATTATCCCACGTTTTCCTAGTAAAAAATTGCAAAATTATCCCACGTTTTCCGAGTTTAAATTTGCAAAAAATTTCACGTTTTCCGAGTACAAATTAGCAAAATTTTCCACGTTTTCCGAGTACAAATTAGGAAAATTTTCCACGTAGCTACTGAACGTACAATGTACAAATTT
>JAQGAO010007144.1:0-11573 GCA_034697705.1 Ommatoiulus sabulosus
TTTATTTATTAAGCACACAATTATCTGACAACATGCACATTGACTTGATCAATAACAAAATTTTGCAATTCTACACACAAGCAAGCATTCTTCAGGCTCTGGATTTTACTTTCGATTTCTTCTTCCTCTGGGTATAGGTATAGTCATTTCACCAAAAAATAATTTTTGCCTGACCTCAACCTGACTTTTTTTTAAATTTTGACAAAGTTGCCTGACTTTTTCAGTTTTGCCCGACTTTGCCGGTCAGTGGCAACCCTGAAAATAATAAAAAATGAAGATATCGATAACTTTCCCCTTCCCTATATTCCGGCCCGCGCAACGCCGCAAAATCTTTCAACGAATGAAAATTAATCCATAAAAAATACACGTACATATGTAACGTAGGTCGCTTTCCTATATAAATGCTAAGATTTCAGCCATTATCATCGATTAGCATATAGTCGCATTTAATCCTAAACAGGGCACAGATCCTCACGGCGTTTACACGGTATAAAAAAATTCCAATAAGAATATTAGCTAAGCGGGTGCACGTTCGATAAAAGACGGAGTATTAATTAATAACGAGGAGAAATACTTTGATTCGGGCATCACGCAACGCGTCGAGTAAATGAATTTCCCCGCCAAATAATCCATATACCAAGATGGCCGCCGTATATAATGTAATTGCACGCCCGGCCGCGTGCCCGCCAGAGAAATACTATAGAGCGGGGAAACTGAAGCTGACCAACTCGTCTAATTGGTCGATGGTCGCCAACCGGCCAATTGGATTTCTATACCCTTTCTGCCAAACGCAGGCAGCCCTTTGCCATGGCGGCTCTCCGCCTAACGAGCTCCTCATTAAGCATTTTGTACACGCACCGAGCAATTCAGAGCTGCATGTATACACGTATACGGCGATGCTTATAACCCTGTACCTATACAGTTACGGTAAAGACTAAGTAAATAGAACCCGTTAAATAAATATTATACTTAAAGGTAAATCATTTTTCACCCCGGTGGAAGCGTCGATGCCAATTTCCCGCTAAGAAACTTTTTTTGGGGGGAGAGAGGGGGGGGGGGGTTTACAATTAATTGGGTTTAATGGGCATATACATGTATACATTTGTTTGTGGATATTTTGTTTTCAATAAAAGAAAATACGTAATGATTTGTTTGAATTTTATATATAAGAAAAGGCGGCTTCAACGTTATACACCTATAGCACACGCACTTCACGTATAATTGTTAATCGAGTGTTCCCATAATACAAAACTTTATTAATCAATTTATTCTCATCGACCAAATCCGTACCGTAATTACGTCACGTGGGTGGTCGCGCATGCGCACATGATAGTAGGCGGGGCCAAGTGACGTTTATACGACATTTTCGACCGCCACCGTACCATGCAGTTGAAGTTGATCCAACTTTTCCCGTCTGATCAATTTTAATCGTTATATATCAATTTTAATACTCCGTAACGCACGTTACGCCACTATACTGTACGGATTTGGTCAATGTGAATAGGGCATTAGGAAAAGTTATTCAAAGCGACGCAATGAAATCCAAACACGTTTCTAGATTATCCTTATATGCGAAACGCGCCAAATTTAAATTTAACATTTTATTAAGACCAGTTCTGACAAACAACTACGTGTATATGTTGGATTTTGTTCAATCTATACATGCCACATAATAAACTGCATCACTATATCACGATATCTCGATATATTTTTCATCGTTTTTGCCCATAATTTGCATACGTATAAATTCAGACACCAAAACTACAGTATACTGCATGCATATATAAGAAAATATAAAAAAAAAACCATATATGTAAGATTTTTCTATTTCCAGATAAACAAAGTTGGCCATTTAATTTTTCGTTAAAAAGAGTCGCGCCATTTCTATAAAATTGTTTCGGAAAAATGCAAACACGAGTCATCATCATCACCCCCCTTAAGAACGTTATTCACGGCTCGTAAAATAAAAACTTTTATAATATATACGATAAGGAAAATTATACAATTTGGCGCGCAGTTTTCATTTTTACAACACGCTGGCCCGTGGCGCAAAAAAAAAAAAAAACCGCGTCCGTTAAAAATCCATTTGAATTTCAAACAGGTAGAAGTTTTTTTGTGTGCTAATTTCGGAAGAGGGAGCGAGGGGGGAACCGCGGCCGGGGCTCCCCTTTCGAAAACAATGCTCGAACAAGAACAACAAACAAGGAGAGAGAGAGAGCTGCACCCCCTTCGTCCGAGCGCACAAAACACATGCCTCTCGCGCGCACAAAAAATGGCCGTTGTTTAAAGCTTTTTCGAGCGTCCAGTAAGCCTAACGAACAACGAAAAAGCAGAAAAGGTGAACAAAAAGCTTAACTCTTTCGCTCCCGCTTTCACCGTCCTCGTCGATTATAATAATAACCTGTTCGCCCTCGACACCCCCGCACCCGAGCAGCTGGCCGTGACAGAGTTGCATCTGACGACCATGGCCAGTATAGAGGCCAGTAACCTTAACAAATATATGCATATTATACACGAACAAAAGAACGCGCAGCATCCCATGGGCGAACCGCAGGCGAAAATTATTAATCAAAAAATAACACCCACAAAAACGGAAAAATAATTAAGACGACGAAACTAAACCCCTTTCGATGATCACGATAGAAAAATGGACACGCGTATTGTTTGGAGCGTATATAGAAATGTAGAAAAAAATTTTTTAAAAAATACGGATAAAATTACATCACATGTAATATTATTCACAGATATACGATATTTGAATTCGGATTATTTGGAGATTACAGATTTATAACATACGCTGTTGTTCAAAAACTTTATACTCTGCGGCTATAAACCGAGCCAACAAAGGTATACAGTCGAACCCTGATAAGTATAGAAACTCGATAACTAAAAAAACCTAATAAATGCAAAACATTTCAAAGTCCCGAACTTTTTGAATACGTTTTCTATATATATATGTTATATAAAACCCGAGAAGTGATAACCTCCTAAATGAAAAAACCGGCTACGTAACAATTTTTCGCGAGCCACATGGGCAGTTTTTGTGAATATTCAAAACCGGATAAATGGTAATCACGCCTCGCAGTATAATTGTATAATGAAACTTTGGTAGCAGTCATGCAGTATGGCGCATTTACTTATTTATACAAGAGTATAAGGAAAATTCCAGCTTTTCCGTATACTGTATAAAAATATTTGGTAACAGTGAGTTCGGTACAGTGTGCATACCGGTATGCATGAATTACAATGTACCAGAATTGAAGAAAATCGTGCCTTTCATTCTTCGATATTAAACAGGCGGTATACTGTACATGTACTATATACTGTACATCAAATCCTCTTGTATCCATATCCATATCTTGTATCCTCTTGTATCGATGCTCCTGCATGCTGATCAACGTGTACATTTTACTGTTTCTCCTAGCTCTTCTATCGCTATATCTTACTGCTGAATTCGTTGAATTCGTTAAAAAGCTTTGTTTATATGGTTTTTTTAATCAATAAATGCTCTTCTAAGAGATTAAGCTACACTGTATTTGACTAATCTGCATGTAAACTGGTCTTATTTGAGGGCATCACGCAAAAACCCTATAAGTGAAAAAACGGATAAGTGGAAAAAATTCACTGCCGTGTCGATTTCCACTTATCAGGGTACGACTAATTGAAAATGTGATTTGACACGATATTTCAAACCTGGAGACGTACAATATTTGTCATCTTCGTAACAGAGTGATACATCCGCGTCACAAAAACATGTCCTAAAAGCAAACAGTTCCTATATACAAACGTGCACACGGTATAGTAATTAATGCTCCCGCACCCACGGGGCATTAATCAGCCTTCAGTCGGACAACTGCTAATATTAGAGCACGAATGTTTTTGATCCCATTTTTATAAAGATAAATCTTCGGTTGGCATGGAAGTCAAAATCCATCATCATTGTCCACATCATTCATCCAATGAGATCATAAAAGTGTACAACCGGGGCACGAGTTGAGTGATGGCAGTCGTGCCCCTCACTACTTATTAAGGAGAAGCCTATTATACCGATGTTGGCAAAAGCAGTTCAAAGGTCCACGCTTACATCACGAAAGTATGTACAGGTACATACAGTATATGCAAGTAGAACGTCAACCCCATTTCAACAATTAATTTCATTTTACGATAGCAACGCACTGCATATGTTATGACTTCTAGCAAATATTTTCCCAATATTGACGTCTATATATACTCCATGGATCTTCTTTCGGAGGCTATTCTGAATGACTTCAACAAAATTAATGGAATTCATTCCATTTTTCTATCTTACTAAGTTAATTAAAATTTGAAGAAAAAAATAGCCTTCATTTTGAAATTTACTACAACGAGATAAACTACTGGCGATGAATTACACATATTTACATGACATGACCATGTCTTTGCGGAACATTTTAGGGCCGGTTGCACCAACAGTGGTTAAGAATAACCTAGGGAAAACCTATACTGTGTAACTCTAGGTTAACCCACCATTGTATTGCACAAGCACGGGTTAGGGAAAAAATGAAGAGAAAGGTTAACTCAGCCAGTAGGCAGGGTTAACCTCGGGTTATTAGGAAAAACAACATGGTGGACACTACAGTTGAATCTAATGAAGCTAGATAATTGTGCATGCTATACACCACTTGGTCACAAAGAAAGGGGGAAGCCAGGATGCGCAATCTGGCAGCATTGATAAAGTTAGTTCCTTTTCTGGCCTCCATTTTGGTTTAAACATGGGTTCCATACCCCTGGGGTTATTTCATCAAGAGTTAATTGGTGCAACGCAAACATCTAACCCGAAAGTTAACATGGAGTCAAATTTTAACCCAAGGTTAGTAAACCTCAGATTCTAACCTAAGTTGGTGCAACCGGCCCTTGGAGGCATACATGTTTATATGCATGTACATGACCCAACGGAACCTATATAAACAAAAAACCTGTAAAACACGTGATCGCGTAACTCACGACCATATTCCGTCAAAAACACGTGATAATGTAACGCACATATTCGATATACAAGTATATAGTAATACGAGAGAAAACACCACGTGGCATAAAATGTCGAAATTTACATTATTTTCCATAAAAGCTGGTCATACACGAGGCAAATTATATCTGGAAACTTACCAACTTTAGGTGTGTCCGAAAAGTCAAGCGCATATTTCTGAGCATTTTTTAGTTTTTCACATTAGAATTCACATTCTAAAAAAACAGAACTTTTTGAACGTGCCATGTTTCCAGACATAATTTGTCTCGTGTATGACCAGCTTTAGAGAAACTATACGAAGATCATCATCACTACGAGCTTACATACCGCATCCTATAAACCGAATTTGCATGAGACAAACCCAAGGAGCCACCGATATCGCCGCGTGACGTCACGTATTGATTCAAATCCCATCTTCCGATCCTCTCCCCCATATCTACACTAAGACGTCACAGGTGTTCGCTCCCAATATTCGAGAGCATCATCAGCCCTGCTTGCGCCAGTCTTAAATTCAGATTTGGGTGGAAGCGAAATGGCGTCATCGTGACGTCACGCTCTGGGGGAGGGGGGTAAAGGAGGAACGTATAATGGCTCCCCGATGCATTCGTCTGTACGGATTAGAAATGCAAGACCATGGGCTGCCAATAAGAAAATGGTCAACTTGATTTGACGCTATTATCGAGTGCTGAAGTGCCAAATGGGCCAGCGTGTAATGGCATTTTATCGTTCCTCGTACATCTCATTCGGCAGCAGCGCCGTAATTCCCGATTACCATGAAATCTATCCCATTGCCGTTTAGATAGATATCCATCTCTCTCTTTCTCTATATATACACATTTAGAAACTATTGTGAAAGTCTGCCATTAACTTGATTGCGAATCTCTACTTGGTATCTCTCGATGATGTGAAAGCGTATATATACGGTATATTCCCCCTTGGTTCTTATAAATTCTCTACATCAGTATACGCGTATACACAAACGCGTCAGCGTGTTTAAATACACGCTTCCTTTTACTCATTCTCGAGTCGCGTATATATCATATACTATTTAGAAAACTCAATTAACACCTCAAAATGACGTCGCAAAAACGCTGTCAAAATGACAGCTTCCCAGGACTTGAATTTCTATAACCTGGAGGTGCGAGGGTGGTTTACGATATGCGTGTTCTGGCGATGATGTACTTTTTTTTTAATTATATGACGAGATCGCGACAGAGCATAAATAATGTAATGCAGAAAATATGATTTTGTCACCAAGGTTAGAAACAACTCAAATTGGAAAAACTATATATACACCGATGATGAGGATGATAATGTTAATGTTATGCACTTCACATTAGCGTTTCATTCGTTCTCAAGATGCAAAACTATGAAAACAACTTTAATACGATGAGATGCACATTCAGTAAACGCAGTGATGAAGGATATATACACACGTACATTTATACTATGGGCAACGGTATCGCGAGTATCCTTAATCAAGTTTATCAGGCTGCGTGCACATGTGATCAGAAATTTGTCAATGCATCGGTGCAACGGACAGTCGAAACTCGTTAAGACGAACGAATCTCGAGTGACGTCAAAATTCGTTCGTTAAAACCGTATATATATTTTAGCTCGTATATTATCAGAAATCAGACAACGCATGATTTCAGCAATATGAACTATAAAGCTTCATTGAAATTGGGATGAAATCGTATACATGTATACCATGCACGTATACAGTATAGGAAGGTGCTGCGAATGTTATCGGGGAATTCACCGTTATAACGTGCCTTTTTTCATATTGCCTGCATGAAGTTCGTTTTAACGTACATGTCGTATAACACACGGTGAATGCTTTCACTCGGAAAATTCGTTCACTTTAACCGAAAAATTATAACATCCGAGTTCGGAATTCGTCTTAAACGAAGAAATTACCATTAGTGGTCAGGGATGGGACTGGAAATGCGTTCGTGCTATCAGAAATTCCTATAAAAAGAGTTCTTCCGAATGACGTTATACATTGTAAAAACAGTCTGAATTTAAGATGCGTTTTCCAACCGTAACACTAAATAACCATGCATTTACTTTAAGACACTTGCACCAAGTAAGACTTAATGGGCCTGACTGTAGGACATTAAGGAATCATTTTTCTCACTCAGTTGAGCTTTTTAAACTATATTTTTTGCTTCTGTCTGAAATTAAGACACTTGGAATCCAAACAGGATGTGACGTCCCCAATAGCTCTTTGTTTCAAGTGCACATTAGGCCTAGAACCCACATTGAAAAGAAATGCATTTGCAATGCATTGTAAATTATTTTCAAATGCATTAGTATATACGAGACCTTCGATTACCCTTTTTCTATACTATTTTTAAGACACTTCTATGAAGTACAGTATGTCTGGATAGCATATATGTTGCAGGATCGAATCCAGGTAAGTTTCAAGAAAAAATTAGAAATTTAGAGAGTACATACATGTACGCACGCGTATTATGTCACCTATATATACATGTATATGAATTTATGATCTTATTACCTCATTAATTGTTTTAGGAATGCGCGGGGGGTGGGAGTTAATCGTTTAATCGCAGTCTATAATGAAATGAATTATTTAAATCACTCGATGACGTGCTCGATATGACGTCCAGACGGTCGCGCGTGTATTGACCGAAATTGTATTGGACGAGCAGCGTTGCTTGAGTTGACCATTAGTGAGTGGCCAATGCACGCTGATTAAATAAATCTATAACCGTATACAGGCGAAGGAACTGGGGATTGGTATTGATGAGAAGGGTCAGCTAGAGGCGAGGGGGATAAGAAAGAGGGAGAAATATAGATTTTAATAACGAGACAGGAAGGGCAAAAAACATTATTACCGCCCGCAACCGTGCAGGATTGTTTTATCCAGAAAGAAGAAGAAATAACACGTCGGTCATGGATGCAGTTGAAACCAGAACCCATAACGTTGATTATATTGTGAACACTCTTGAAAATAAAATCCACTAAGATATTACAACCATGCACATACACTGACCCATGCATCCTACAAAGTTAGGATACCCCGAAAGACTCGTTTATCCCAACTATACAGATATACGGTAAATATAAACCCTATATGTACATACAATTACAGCATGCTACAATTAAGTACTCACAATGAATCAATTGAAGACAAAAACGGCCGTCGCTCATGCGCAGATAAAAATGCCATACATGTATATACGTCATTTCTACTTTTTGGCTGTCAAAAACGAAATGGACGAGAGCTGTTTACTTTACGAAATTAAAGCTGTTATACTTACTGTCGTAATAAATCGCATTCATTGTATAATTTACAATGGAAAGATAAAGTGATAACGGAAAAAGTCGGTGATATCATAAGAAAAGAGGTGACGTTTTCAAGATGGCCTCTGTATACGACCGTTTTTGCCTTCAATTGGTTGATTTTGAATAAAGCAATATCTGACGGGTTTGCCATTCATATACACTATGGACGTACAGGTACTGTATATGGCGCGAGTATGTGTAAACGCTCCCTAATTTAATAAATAAAAGCTTAATTATTCAGTCTTAAGACCGCGGTTGCGTTAATTGTATATATACATGTACGTCACGATACGATCGTTCATCTCTATTTGGTATAATGCAAATTTCGTACAATGCACACGTGGAGCAAGTGCAAGTCCACGTGACCTGTTTTGTACAAATTGGGAAAGTGGTATAAACGCGCGAAATTTTACTACATGCATGTATACAGTGTACTGTATATCGGATGAAACGAACGGTTCGGGTGTGTGGAGATCGACGCACCTATTCGTCGAATCAAATGTTCCGATCGGCTTTGATCACGCCCACCGCCATCAAGGTGTATAAGTTCGGACAGAACTCGATGATGGCGTTTATTATATTGATCGTTTGCACATGACGTCACACCGCTCGGTAAACATATAGTGGGCGTGGTGTGCATGGGTATAAATACATAAATCTGAGAATCGTGGCCCTAATAAGGAACATCTAACCCATATATCATTCTAAAAACTAAGAAAATGTCCCATTACAGATTCTGTATATGAATTACCCGTGGATAGATTCATATGCGAAAGTAGATATTTTGATGCTGTTTCGTCGCTACAAATCAAAAATGATAGGAATTTTCTCGTTTATCTGGGCGGAGCCAGTCCGCATCATCTGCTTGTGAATACTACACTGTTAGACTATACGTGTATAAGCATCCTAGGCTGAGGCGTCCATCCGTCGTCGTTGACAACGTGACGTTAACGGATGCGAGCCGCGTATAGGGATCATCCATAAAGGACGTCCTGTATTTTTCCAGGTTTTTAGACACCCCACTCCCTCGTTGTTCTGTTTATGTAACACCCACCACATGTCCCGTCCAATTCAGCAAATTTGCCTATAAATTGACTAGCAAGAAAATAAAACCATGTGCAATGCAATCAATTTATCATCTAAAACTGATCACGGTTTAAGCACAAGTTGACATCCGGACGTCCACTTTTCTCGAACCCCTCCCCTGTGTCCCATTTTCACATTATTCCCCCCCCCTTTTCCGGACGTTCTTTATGGATGGCCCCATACACTAGATACGGTATACCGTGAAACTCGAGAACATTTTCAGGGACCCCTGTATACGACGTACGAGCGAGACGACGCGCTTTTCGTAAAGAAAAGCAGACAAGCAGTCAGTGCGAGTCGATCGAGAATTCCGGAAATAAATTCTAGCTCGTTCCCGGGCTCCGTATACATGTACACAAAATCGAATATGCAGGGTGCCCCGAAATTGTGAGCATTGGATGCACACGGCAGCAGTCGGGTGCATGTGAGATTCCGCTGTAGATTGTGGCAGTAATCTTTCCTATAATGTATTTTCTAGGTTAGGCACGCTGCAAATCCAGACGGAAAACGAGACGGAGCAAAACGTCGCGTCTCTCCAACAAACTCGCTTTATATCAACTTCTGATCGTATCCAACTCGTCTCCAGACCAAGTCCTATATACAGCATATGGGGTAGCCTATATATGGACGAATACTGACTCGTTAATATCTTCATTTAAGGCAAATTCCAAATTCGGATATTATAAATTTTACGGCTAAAAATATACAGCGTGCATTTTTTACATTAAATTCGAACGATGAAAAGAAATTCACGCGATTCACGACTCATTCGGCTGAATTTAGCTTCCATTATGTAGGACGTACATGTATACTCTAGAAACATGCCGAAAGATGCGCTCGAATTATCTATAAGCCCTTTTTTAAAATCAAGACTATAATTATGACGTCAATTGTGTAGTCTCGAAAGATGTCAGCAGGCCTATACACTATAGTCGCACGAGTGCTGAAGCTATACCACGTGGTCGTCACAAGTATCGTGGGGGAGCAATCCCTGAAGTTGAACGGCATATTATTATTAATATCCGTTCATGCAGTCACTTGTCCAAATCAAGTAAGTCATAAGCTGGCCTGACGAAAGGACGCGCAGTTATATAACACGTTTTCGAAATGATGTCCACGCAATCTCGCGTTACACGTGTCGATTGTATTGAGTCCATATTTTCTGGGCACCCTCTGTAACAAATTCGTATGAATTCCATGCAATGAATCCAAAAATGTCCCGTATAACTGTACATTATTTCCAAAACCATTAGTGGCATTGCCTCGACGGCATATAATATTCCCCGGTCGAGGTCGGTGCGAATTTTAAGAATGTGCAAAATTCTCTAAGTGGCGGCTCTTTCGAATGAGAGTTTAAACCACATGTGTAAGAAAGGACTAGTATATGCATGCCGACTCCGCATATACTTTTCCCTAGCCGTGTGCTCGCAGCGCCGCGTAGGTGAAGCGGACGACGGGGAACGTCGTTCACTTAAGTTACCCACTCCTACTTCACTGAACTAGTTCATCGCTCACTAGTTCTCACCGGATTTAAGTGAACTATCATCAACTGTCGTTCACTTACTCACTTGAGTCAACTCACTCAATCGTTCCTTATCGTGTGGCACGTACGCTTCACTCGTTCTGAGCGTTTCAACATCAAAGGTACCGACACGGAGTGGGCATACTGGTCCTTTCGTATACTGCGGTTTAAACCGAGGTCCCGTGCATATCCCATTTGCACTCTGCACGTTAAAGATCCCTCTGAAGGGGGTGGGGGGGAAGGGGGGGGGGGCGGAATTCCCAGGTAGGTGACGCCGATACATCCCCTGGCGTTAGTGTTTAGCCCTCGTACGCAAAACTAGGCCAACGTTAAAAATCCACAAACAAAACAAACGCAGTATAAATCTATAAATGTATCGTTAAAAACCAATCGGAATGTTGCTCACGATTTTTACAATTACGACATTCGAAAGAATTTCATCGCATCCCCAACGTTTTTCGATTTTATTATTACAGTAGGCCTACTATATGCATATGCAGTATATGAACATTCGACAACACGTATATCACGGGTACAACCACGATCACCAGGGTGGCCACAACATTTTCAATTTCAATTTCCCTGACTTTTCCCTGACTAAAATCCAAAATTCCCTGACCAAAACTTACTCGTTAATGCATATCAATT
>JAQGAO010007145.1:0-11572 GCA_034697705.1 Ommatoiulus sabulosus
CACATGGATGACCTTGAACGTGACATTCAAGGTCACAGGGAATATGGTTTCCGGATAGCTCATGAAGAACTCTTAAAATACTTGAAAGAATTATCTTCGTATCTGTTGCCATTTTAAAGATATAATTTTTTTTCATTGGGACGTGACTTTAGGAATCACACTGTATAGGTGAACTTTTAAGCCGGTGACAAGTTCAGTTTGAATAAAAATATTAAATGCTTCGTAATGCGCTTCTCATGTAAAACGATTGCTATACCTACTAAATATGTTTTAGGTGGGGCAGTGGGGTTCAACTCACTGTTCTTGATTATGTCAAATATCTATAGGATAATCCTGGAATTATAATTTAACCAGGATTATTGGAGCATTGAACCAACGCCTAAGAAAGATTTATTCAATGCATTTTTCGGGAATGTCCAGAAAATGCAAAGGAAACTGGCTACAGTATATACGCAACTCTGGTTTGCCCCATGTTGGAAAACGGCGCTCCTATTTGGAATCCTCCCAAAATGAATCAAATGTACGTGTAAGTGATTAAACCCCATGTTAATTGTGAGGGGAGGGAATGCGTTGTACTTTTCCATGCGTTTGTCAGGGGGCGCGCAATATGAACTTATTGATGTGAACCTGAATTTAATTGAACTCTTGTTTTAGCTACAGTATGATTATACATGTCCCTTTTAAAATCTATCATTAACGGACTGAGAATTAATTCGGAATAGATAGGGAATTGACTAGCAAAGTCAATCTATGGCAGAGGCGGACCAGTGGGTGAGAAGCGCTCTGGATGCCTCAGTAAGCCAGCTTGACCTGCATGGTAATTAAGCTGTTTGAGACGCGCGCCGTAGTCGCCGACTATAATAAATTGCTCAGACTTTTCTCTAACTCTCTCTCAGCCATCTCAAACAGAAGCGCTGTTCATGTTAGGTCCAAATCGTTTTAATACTTTACAATGTGTGCTAAGTTTGTTAATTAAGTTTCTTTGTGAACGTCTTGTTCGATTAAATTGTAACTCGGATATTTAATCAGCAGTAAACAGTTTGTTTACTTATCGATTAAACGTTATCAAACTTATGTAGATTTGCGATTTATTTGGATGGAGATGGATTCGACTTCCAGAATCTGAAAGCTACATTTCCTGAGCAAGACAAAGAACCACGATCATCGAAGTTTGGAGATGAATCCATCGATAAATGGCGATCATTTCTAATAATTTAAAATATATTTGAAAATGCATAATTTGTTACGTCGAAAAATACCACGTATTCACGTAAGATAATGTGCAATGTATTTTAAAGGCATTTGAATAGTACTTTCGAAATGTAATGTATTTTGAGCTTCACTAAAATATTGTATTAAATAGAATCTCATTACAGTGTAATGCATTTCGTGGATAAGTTTACATTTATTTATGAAATATATATTAAAAATTACATATATGCTGCATGTTTGTACGATATTTGGAAAAAACTATTTGAATGTTCTAATCTAAACAAAGTTTGTGGAACTCGCAAATGCAGTTTATAATAGAAATGCATTTTCAGAAACATTTTAGGCAAAAAGAACTCGCTTTATATGAATTTCGGACAGAACTCATTTCCAGCCCCCGTCCTACGGTATGGACGAATTTAATTTGATCGTTAAAGACGAATTCCGAACTCGGATATTATGAATTTTAGGCTAAAACGAATGAATTTTCGAGTTCACGAGCATTCGCGCTAAAACGAACTTTATAGACATGAATTTACAGTACGTTATAACGGGAATTTCCCGATAAAAGTTGTAGCACCTTTTGTACGTGCTTGGAGTAAGATTTCATTCGAACTTTGATGAAACTATAGTTTTTATCGTTGAAATTATGTTTTGTTTGTCTTCTGAAAACAAATTATGGTTCTTTCTAGAATAACCTTAAACCTTTAAAATTTACAAAAACTCCTTGAAAATACACGCGTGATTAACTTTTCGGATAGCAGTAATTTTATTCGTAAATAACCAAACTGTTTTTGATATTGCTCTGAAAGAGCAATTTTAGAAAGAAAAAAAAAACACCACGAAATTGAATTTGTTTAGAGATCAAATACTTATTCCTCCGGATTAAGCAGTTACGGAGGTCCTATTAAATTTCAATTGAAACGCAATTGCATCGCTACTCTTCCGTACAGTAACAACATTGGTAATTTATTCAATTCCTCGCTAAATGACATTATTATGCTGAACAAGTCAACATATTGAAATTGTTGAGCTACATGTAATGTACCTTTCGTTCATTACGTTACCCAAGGATTGAATGTTCAAAAATAACGTTAAGTACGCAAGATCATGCGTAACATATAGGTCCTATACATGTATGTACCATTGTACATGTTCCGGTACTGCATGGTAAAAGTGTATTACATAACTGTATTTTGTTCGTTTAGTTCCGGATACTACCGTTACTACGCGTATTTTGACGATGTTTTTTATACTACGCGTTGGCCTACGTTATAGGTTAATACCGTTAATGGTATCATTTTGTTCTACAGTGTTTTAACGTTGAATTGCTGACGTCATTCATAAAAATTCTGCTGACGTCATTCATTAAAATTCTGACGAAGTAATTCATAACAATTGTGATGATGTTTTAATTAAATTTCTGTGACGTCATTTGTTAACCTATGATGATGACGTCAATAATTAAATTCTGGTGGCGTTTAAAACCTGAATGGTACCTCTTTCTAATTATAAAGATCATATATCCATTACACCCTACTGTTTTCGAGCCCTATAAAGACAGGTATATACTGACTAACAAATAAAATATTTTTTAAAAAAAAAAAAACAGTTTTATTTCATAAATGAGCTATGGTAGCCAATGGTGATATATTTTCGTAAACTTTTATTTTGCACAAATTTATTAAATAAAACGAAATGAATTAAATTAAAAGTTAACAAAATCAAACGAATACATGTAGATAATTGCGAATGAAACATTGCCCTACAGTTTAGCAACTGTTTTGAACACGCTATTTGTTAAAACTTCGAGCATCGAAAATATGAAACGTTTTACAATAAAAGTTTAACCTCTGAATAAATTTTCCATGGTATGACATACAGTATACTGAAATATGGTTCGAAAGAATAATTCGTATATTGAATGACAATTGAACATTTTTTAATTATTACATGGTTCCCCAAGAATTCAACTTTCATGGCTTTTCCAGGTAGACTACTTACACAAATTTCCCTGACCAAGGAAAATGTCAAAATTTAGAACCCCAATGTTATCCACGATTATGAAAAATCAACAAAAGGAAATGTTGTATATTTTGCATAATTTACTAATGATAATTTTGAAATTTTTCCAAAATAACATAAGAAAATTTAAAATTTTACAAATCTGTCATCGAAAAATGGATTGCAAATGTGTAGTAGGCTTTCGATAAGGTTGTAAATTTGGCAAGCTTGTCCTTGCAAAAAAAGATGGGAATTTTTCAAATCTCTAGTCGGTGAAATTGTTTGCAAATTTATGCTTGGAAAACGCTGCAAATCTTGTAAATTTGTGGCAGGAAAGTTTAAAAATGTTTCCTATTTGTCGCCGGAAACTGAAAATTCTGCAAAATTATTCTCGAAAAGTTTTGAAGTTTTCAAATTTGTCTTCCAGACTGTTGAAAAGTTTTCAAATATGTACTCGGAAACAAAGGTTTTCAAAACATGTCCCCGGAAACTGCTATAATTTCGAAAATTTGTCCTCAGAAACCGTAGAAAATTTTGAAAACTTGTCCTCGGAAACTGTTGAAAATTTTGAAATTTGTCCTCGAAAACTGTTTAATATTTGATTTTGGAAACCGTTGAAAATTTTGAAAACTTGTACTCGGAAAATTCGAAATATTTTTCAAATGGGTCTTAGCTATAACCACGTGGAAACATTAATTTTGGATTGTGAAAACATTATTACTTTGAATTTTCGTGACTTTCAAAATAAATCATTCTTTCCTGGCTTTTCCAGACATTTTCAAGTTCCCTGGAATTTCCAGGTCTGCACGGGGGAACCCGGCATTATAGGTACATGTACATATACTGTAAATGTTAAGGCATCAGAAAAAATATAATCAAAAACCGAAATGCGCATTTTATTGAATTTGTTTAGTGTTTCGGAACATTCGCGGAAGAATCAGTGCTCGGAGAGACGAGTACATGAATATTAAATTTCGTCGGAGCGAGACATTCGTTTTAAGGGAATCGATCCAAAATATGACATATCATAAGTACGGCAGATTTATTCCTCCACTTTTCCATTTTTTATTCGGCTAAAATCCAGGCAACGACATTCGGATAAATCCAGTATTTTCAGAAAATGGCAAAAGAGGATAGAGCGAAACATGACTGACAATGGATAGTCAACAAAAGCAGAAACTAATTTGAAAGCTGGAAACGGATGGATTACTTTACCTATCTGGTATCAACATTCTACATGATGCAACAACCACTAGCTTAAATTTAAGTACTTCTAGAAAATATTATTTTGTGATAAGAATACGTGTTTATAGGGAACGTTGGGAATAATTCATGAAGCATGAAATCAACAACTCGAAGCAATTTGAGTTATATTTTAAAAAAAAATGAATAAAGTCAGGCGAGGTTTGTCAACAAATTAAAAGCTCAAAAAAGTCAAAATTTTTGTTGATCAGCACGTAAGGGTATGTTCACATTGAGCTTATTTTTCTTCGGCTTTCAGCCGACGAACACTAGCGCATGCGCATTCGAAGAAAGCCTAGCCGAGGTAGGCTCAGCTTTTCAGTTATAAGTCGTAATTAAGTAATTCCGATTTTTTAGACACAGAGTGGCACACGGCTCAGTATTGGTTAAAAGTGGCGCCATGCACGATACGACTGCGTGAGAGCGCGCGTTTTTTACCAGGCCTTCTGCTATTCGTTTATTTTATTGCCACACTGTGGTATATTTGCCGAGTTGTAATTCATTCTGGGAGCCATTGACGAAAAAGTATGAACACGTTTAGACGGAATACGGAATTTATATTATACAGTACGATAAACGTAACATTTAAACGAAAATACAGCGTAAATATGGATTCGTGCAAATGTACATTAAGCTCTATGTGGCAATAACGTTCCACCCGTATGATCGAAGAACATATAAGGACATGGCTTGAGTTTAGGTCATACCTAACTCTTTAAATTTACACACATAAGGCCTCGGCGCGATAAACACTACTCTGAACTAAATATCATTTATCGTAACTTCGACTGTACAATGCATGCAGTGGCGCCACCAAACATGCTGAAAATCAAGCTATTTTTGAACACCTAAGCTCGAGCTGGCAAACCGAAAAAAAAGCACCGAAAAGAGGCACTGAAAAATAAGCTCTTTTTGTACGTACCCTATGGCACGCCATCCTCACATTTGCTCTACTCCCACGTAGCAAAAGGACCAAAAAATGACGTCATTTTTACGTCATTTTTGGTCATTTTTCAAAAACGACGACAATGAGAAAAAAAATGACGTCATTTTTTGGTCAGTTTTCGCCCAAGAAATGACCACCCAAAACCTGGCTAAAAAAGACGTCATTTTTGGTAAGTTTTCGCCCAAGAAATGACCACCCAAAACCTGGCAAAAAATTACGTTATTTTTTGGTCAGTTTTCGCCTAAGATATGACCACCTTAAACCTGGCTGAAAAGGACGTCATTTTTTGGTGATTTTTCGCCCAAGAAATGACCACTCAAAACCTGGCTAAAAATGACGTCATTTTTCAGTCATATTTCGCCCAAGAAATGACCACTGCAATAATGGCCTAAAATGTCGTAATTTTTTGGATTTTGGCACCCAGTAATAGTGTCAAAATCTGAATTTTCAGCATTACGGTTTACGCATCTTTACAAGCAATTGCACACGCACTTTAGTTTATTAGACTTTCGATTCCTTTTCTCTACCATCTTAAGACACATTCAAGTTGCGAGTCTGGATGGCGCAGTGGATATTGTGATGTCTTCATAGATGGTAGGTTGTAGGATCAAAACCAGGTAAGTTCCAACAATTTATTTCAAAGTTAATTCTGCCTATGTATGTAAATTACATGTAGGATTAAAGGATAATAATGATAAATAATGTGATTTTTTTAATTTTTTGATTAAATACATGACGATTGTTTTAGGCCTTAAAACTGACCAAAAAATGACGTCATTATGTTAGTCAAACAGGACGTTATTTTTGCCGCATTCTTGCGGTCAAAAGGACGTCATTTTTTGGTAATTTTTTTTAGTCATTTTTTGTTCATTATGACGTCATTAATGACGTCAATGACTGACGTCATTTTTTGGTTATTTTGCTACGTGGGCTGCATCAGTCATAAAATAAATATGTCACAGCTTATGGTTGATTCGACTCCCGCACGTTTTAATTCTAGCTTTTGAACAAACACAGCTGTTTTTGTTACGTAAACTATATCACGCTATATGTCCTGATTAATTAAAAACCAATTGCAGTTGAACCGTGAGCTTCAGTTACTAAGCCTGCAAAACTTTTGTCTGCTTTCAAGCAAAATGGCACTTAACATCAAAGATGTATCGTATACCAACGGCATAGTCGAAGACGAGAAAAGAAACGTCACCACACTCAGCACAAAACGCCCCGGGATGGACATTGTATGGCGAAACGTTATTCTATTTGCATCTTTACACATTAGTGCTCTATATGGACTGTATCTGGCAATCTTCACAGCGCAGTGGAAAACAGTTTTGTTCGGTAAGGAAACATGTTTCTTATACCATTCAAAATGCATGGCTAGTTTACACGCTTTTCAGTAAATACAGGGTTTTGATCACAGTCGACCTTAGCATATTTTACTAAAAATAGCCTTAAATTGCCAGTTTCTGGAAGGTTAAAACACGTTTTGATGACTTGATATGAAACTGTTCAAACTAGTTGGCGATCTCAACATTACCCTGACATGATGTGAATGTTTAAAAAAACAACTTAGAAATAAACGACAGAAACTTTTCCAAAAAAAGAGCTTCACGACTTTTTCCAAAAGAAAAACTTCAAAACATTTTTCAAGAAACTTCAGAAGCTTTCTAAAAAAACGACAGAAATTTTTCCAAAAGACGACAAAAACTTTTCAAAGAAACGATAGAAACATTAACGAATAAACTACAAACTTTTTCAAAAAAAGACAGAAGCTTTTCCAAAAAATGACAGAAAATTTTCAAAAAAAACCGCCCGAAACTTTTCCAATAAAACGACAAACTTTTCCACAAAAAAATACCGCAGAAACCATTAACAGATAGAAATTTTTAAAAAAAAGCACATAGATACTTTTAAAAAAAACGACATAAAAAGTTATGAAACTTTTTCCAGAAACAAAACAGTGCCAATCCAATTCGTGGAAGCAAACGTGCTTTTCTATATCATTTTAACTTAAATACAGTTCTCATTTCTGCACAAATAAAAACTACCGCGCAATCTAGCTATACAATTTATGTTCAAAACTGATTTGGACAAGACTTCAATAGGTTAACTCGTTTGCAACTATCAGATCACTAGTAGATTGGTCAGTTCAAAACTTCAGGCCGATTCCAGGATGTACATTGTAGACAGATTGTTTACTAGGGTTAAATTGTTTGCCTGACAGAATCCGGAATTCTGCTGGAATCTAGTAATTTGTTGCCACGAAAACCAGGTTATACATAATTCGTTACGATCAGACCGGCACGTATTCCGAATGCCATAAACTCGGACGCATACCAAACAAACACGCCTATTGTTTTTTCCCTAAAATAAAGTTTGTGTGTGTGTGCAGAAACAAGCTAAATAACGGGTCATGGGAAACTTTGTAGCGGCACTGTCTTGTCTTCCTTTTTGCGAAACATGAACACATCGAACTTCCTCTTTTTTTTCTAATTTCAAACTCTTAATTTGAATTTCGTTCTAATTGCAGCATGTTTACTTCATGTGTGCGGAGGGATGGGCATCACGGCCGGAGCCCATCGCCTTTGGGCCCACAAATCCTACAAAGCAAAATGGCCCCTAAGAGTTCTCCTCATGATCTTCAACTGCTTAGCTTTCGAGGTAAGCATCGTTGTTTTCATCCAATCATTTCGCACTTCAGAGATACCAACATACTATATTTAATAAGAAATATATATTGAGCACAAGCTTTGAGTAGCATAAACTCATTTGAAAAAAGAAAAAAATGATATCATTCTACGTTCTACGATTTTTTTTCTGGTAGATTTTTTGTGGACATCGAACCAGTAATTTTCTACCTCTGTTTCAATAAATTGCTTTGTTTATGCGTATTGCATCATTTAAAATTAGGTCGCTTATAAAATTACCAAATTTTCTTGCTCAAGCATCATTTTTTCTTTTAAAAAAGTCAAATTTTTGGGGGAACTTGTGAATGTTTTTTTATCAAATTAGAAGAGCGGGGTGCTTGCTTTGTCATTAAAGAATCAAGCAGTTTTGTATTTACAAATAATTTAACTTTTTTTTTTTCGTTTTGGACATAAATTGTTCACTTTTATTAAGTTCGATTTCTGTAAAAAGTTACTTTATAAATGTTTCACAGTCCAGGTATAGGATGACTTAGTTCAATTTTGAATTTTTTGAGTTTTGGAAATTAACTCAACTATTGGATAGTCCAACTCAACCATATTTCAAGCAGGAAAAAAAAGTAGAAAACAGCACAACAGAATATATGCAAAACTTGTTGATACAAACATTGGCAAAGCTATTGGTAAACAGTTAGTTGAAGGAGGATGAGAATGAATATGCGAAAAACATCATGATAATTTAGGAAAGTTTGAAATAAAATTACTAGCCTTGGAAATTGAGGATTTTGCCACTTTATTACCTTACCAAACTTTACCAATTCTGTGCCATTATTTCCGACGATTTTACGAAATCAAGTAGATGCTAAAATTTAAAATTCCAAATAGAAAGTTGATGGACGCCACTTTTCATACGTACAGTGTAAATAATCATCTTGCATCATCTTGTTTTGAAAAATACAACTTGTACGCAATCAGTTAATTAAGCGTTATTTTTCAATTTTTTTCTTCTAAACTACCTCGCACATCATCTTAACATTTAAACATTTAAAAACACGAAGTTAATTTGTTTCAAACACGTTTTCTTCCATGCAATTCCTGTGAAATCATGAAGGATTCTGCTCATCAGTAATCATGACTTATTATGACGTATCATGATTTGAGGATAGGAATATAGAATCAAGACTTACTCTGATTTTTCAGCCATTCTTTTGGCACAAAAAGTAGAGCTGTTGGAGTGGGATAAACAATTGCAGTCAAAAGTTGTTTGGCGAGACAAAAAGATTTGTTTGTCACCAAGTCTGTGGACTTGTTTTTCGATACAATTTATTGTCATCAGATACGCAACCGGATTGCGATTGTTATTTAGCAATCGACCCACACAGCTATTATTTCGGCTGAGATGTATGTAATGTAGGTTAAGTTTGGGAACAGGAGCAGAACTGATACTGATTCAGGGTTCCCCCAGAAATTTCATTTTCAACTTCCATGACTTTACCCTTAATTTTCCAGGTTTTAAAAAAAATTCTCTGACCAATGACAATGTCAAAAATTGACATAATTTACAAAATCGACACAGGAAAATAATTTGCAAAATTGACTAATGACAATTTTGAAAATTAACGTACGTATAGAAAAATTTAACAAATGTAAAACAATTTGCTTGAAGTTTTTTTTGAACATTTTGTAATCGGAAAGCGCTAAATTTGTCCTCGGAAAACGTGGAAAATTGTGCAAATTTGTAATCGAAAAACGTAGAAAATATGGCAAATTTGTACTCTGAAAACGTGGAAAATTTTGCAAATTTCTACTCGGGAAATGGGCCCTGAGCTAACCATTTAGAAGTATTAGTTTTGGATCGCAACAGCATGACTACGTTGAAATTCCTTGACTTTTTCAAAATAAGCCATTCTTCCCTGACTTTTCCATGCATTTTCAAGTCTGAAAACTCCGAAACGTGGAGAATGTTGCAAATTTCTACTCGGAAAATGGACCCTGAGCTAACCATTTAGAAGTACTAGTATTAGTTTTGGATCACAACAACATGACTACGTTGAATTTCCCTGACTTTTCCAGGTCTGGGGGTACCCTATGATTTATTTGGAATTTATGTGCCCCAGGGTCAGGCCAGGGTTAATATAGGTCCATGCTATTTCACATGTTCTGCAAATGCATTCGATTGCGTTGTTTTAACACTTTTTATGAATTGATGACTATACATCTCAGCGAAATGATTCATTCAAAAAAACACATCAAAAGCTTAGAATAATGAAAATAATTTATATCCAAATTGCTTTCACATGATGCAGCAGAAAATCCTTTGCAATTTCAATCAATGTTGGTATTAAATACCGTGCCCATTAAAATGATTTATGGGGTGAATTCAAGGCACAATCAGAATGTTATAAATTGGAACCTTATTAAGAAGAACTCGCTTTATGCGGATTTCTGAAAGTACGAGCTCCTTTCCTGTCCCTGTCCTAGAGTATAAACAGAATAATGTTAATTTTTTCGTTTAAAACCATTTAGAATTCAGATATTACAAAATTTCGGCTAAAACGAATGTATTTTAGAGTTCCGAAGCATGAGCGATATGTTCAGTTATAACGAACTTAAGACAATATTTGGAAAAAAATATACACTGTATACTTTCTAACGGAGAATTCCCCAATAAAACTTGCAGCAGCTTCCCATTTCATATACTGTTAATGTCCATCCAAACTTCGATGACACTTTAGTTCTTATTGTTGTACAGTGTATAACTAAAGTTGACAATCTTAAAAAACGTCACTATTTTGTTCGCTTAGAACAAATTTTTTGAGAATATTATTTGAAATCTTTAATACTATACATGAATATAAAAAATGATCATGCATTTCTAATTAACTTTTATCAATCAAACGGTCTTTCCTCCCTAGCTTTAACGTCAACAAACTGATCACTAGGATGATAATTGCTGCTTGGTCCAACGAACTTGTCAGAGCAAATGAAAAATTTGTTGCTAGGATATCAGTGACATTAGAGAATTCCCGTTTTATGCTGAAACCGTTTAAAAGGATTATCCAAATCCTGCTTAGAATCTTTCGTTTTCTACCAGCCTGTTTTTCGATTAGCTGTATATACATGTAAGAACATACCGTATTTGAGGTATTTTCTACATGTACATGTACAGTACATGCATGTTTTAAGAAATTCTGAAAGTGTTTCCAACAAATTACTGGTACATGTACTTACTGTATTATTAGGGGAACTCAAGATTGTAATTCCACACCAGCAGTTGTGGCAGAATACTGTAGCTAAGTGCTATAGGAATGCCGGATTTTGTGTGACCTACCTGTACACTGTAGATGCAAACGCACCTACAGGCATTCTTATTGGTTTCCAAATAGCTACTGCCACCTGCTGGTGTGGAACTACATTCTTGAGTTCCCCTATTGAAAATACCCCGTGCGTTTTACAACACAAAATAACATCTTTGGATTTTGACAAAACGCTCATCAAAACATTAAAATAACACTGAAAAATTTGA